>VDFB02011677.1:0-55026 GCA_007258455.2 Sequoia sempervirens
ATATGTGGAACCAAAATTAAATATCTAATCTATTGGGCCTTAAAACTATTGCTCAACAACTCTAGAACTCAATTTTACCTCAAATGATGGGAGATGTCATCAAGTTAAACAAGGGTTCATTAACAAAATATTGAGCATTAAAGGTCAATTAACAAGAGTGCATAATCTCTTCTACACTTCAGGCTCAACATACCTAAGAGGGTATCCCTAGAGGTAGCCTAACTAGATGATATGGGTAGAAAAATAATGAGATGTATTAAAATGAAAGTTGTATTTCATGTAAGTTTATCCCCAAAGGTCATCATAGGGTTAAAGTCAACCAACTACACAATTACATCTTATGTAGCTAATATGGGCATCATTGTAAGGAGTGAAATATGCAAGAAAGTTAAAACATGAGAAATAGAAATTAATAAACTAGAATGGATTTCACAGATAGAATTCCCTAGTTGATTGCTAAATGAAGAAACCCACTTCTAATACTAAACTATTGGTGAATGATTTATTTCTTTTTTAGTATGGGTGATTGAATGACTTTGTTATCAAGACTCCATGTCTATCTATTATGTAATATATTATCACAAGAAGAGAAAATTAAATCATAAATATTATTGATCTTCACATTTAAATATATAAAATGATTGAAATAGAATAGGGCATGCTTAAAAATATATGGTAAAGCTACATTAATCCACTTATAAAATTGAAAGTGGCCATTACAAGACATTCATAATGCTTTAGAATGTTGTCACATTCATCAAACTTAATGTTACACTTGTAATAGTGAATGTGATAAAGAAGAACCTTAGATGCAACCAAAAGATACTTTTGAATTGTACAAACTATAATGGAGACACCCTTTAGAGAGATTTCTTAGAAATATAAACCATCATATATTTCACAAATATATTACTTCTAAAAGAAGATAGAATTTGTATGATTTGAAGCCCTATATTGCTCTAACAACTATGAAGGTTGAAAACAACAAATAACTAATCCCCCCATTGATAAACTAAAGTATTATTTATAGTATCTAGGTCGTTGTAAAAGGACATCTCTCAAGTCTTTGGATAAATTAAAAATGGGTAGTAGAGATACATATGGATGAATCTAGGAAAGAATAGCTTAACTAACCTTCATAATAATAGTAGGGTTACCCATACCTTATCATTAGGTTTTAATTTCAAATTGTGTTCAATAATATAATTGAGATTTTATGGGTGGAAAAAACCCCTCAAGCATTACAAATGTCAAATCAATAATTAATGGAGCAGCGCAGAATTTAATAGGGTAGACAGTTGAGTGTTTTGTGTCATGACACAAAATTTGAATGTTTTGGAGCTTGGAAAGAGTTTCAATCTAAAAGGACCTAAGGGAGATGGGATAGAAAATATAATTAGGGATTGAAAGGAATGGGGAACTAAGAAAAGTAATGGCATGAGAAATTTAGGCGGGCCTCTATGGATTAAAATGGGGAAGGTAAATGGTGTTTAGACCAAGATAAGAAATAAGGAATGGGACGAGAAATATTGACGGTAATTCTTAGGAAAGATCATGGGATTAGGAGTAATAACCAAGATTCACTGAGGTTAAAATTTAACATAGAATCTAGACTAGGTCATAGATTTTAGGAGACAAAAAAAGTGTAGCACCAAAAACCATAGGTTATATGGTTTATGGTCCACCTAGAGGTACAAACTCTAGGGAACACAATGAATGGGAAGCAAGGTTCATGAGGTAGTGAAAATTAGGAAATGGAAGAAATTAGGGAATTAGAAGCTAGTTTCAAGGTTCTAGTTCCTTCAAAGATTTCACACTTGATAAGTATGGAAAAGGTGGGGAAACATATGGGGTCAGAACTAAGGAGGGGACCTATTTGCTAAGTGTCAATTCCTTTCCAGAATGTAAGGTTAGTGCAGAGCAAGGGTTTTAAGAGGAAAATAAAACTTGGGACCTAATTTCTAAGTCCTAATTCATTTTGAAAACCCATAGCTCAATAGAAAAATGAAAGATAAGGAGACACAAAAACACTAAGGATATAAATAAACACAATATCCCCAAAATTTGAAATTAGAAAAAAAATGAGGCAAAAAAGGAAAAATTAACAAAGATAGTTAAATTTTATAGATTTGTGAAGGGGTTTCAATAATGGTTTAGTTTGGGGTGCCCTAAATTGTTAAGTACAATAAAAATATAAAAGAAAAAACACAACATAAAAAAGAAGAACTGAGATAGTTAAATCTCATCACGACATTAATAGGGTCACGACTCAACATTGAGATAAATGAGAAAATATAATATGTACAACATATGATCAAAAGGCCTTATTTTTAAGTAGTGCTTGAGATGTTAACTATGCATAAGTAGCTCCATGAGATTCCCATCTAAAATCCTAAGATGGTACACATTAAAATCACATATCTTAGTGATTTCATATGGCCCAATTCATAAAGTTTCAAAATTCCCATGCTTTCCCAAATATTTTCATTTAGAATTATATAAGAGAACCAAATCAACAACCTAGAATTCTCTTTATAGTGTCCTCTTGTCAAAAAAATATTTCATTAAATTTTCTTTTATGATAAGATTCTTTCATGTGCAAACCCTCTAGCCTCATCTCCCACTTGTCAATTCTAGTGATCCTTGAGATAATGCATCATACTCTTTTATTCTTAATATCCTGCCAATAGCTCATACTAATAAGCAACTCCAAACTAGCTGAACCTGGATTGCAAACCCATACACCAAACCCAAAGTTCAAAGACTACTAGCAGTTGTTTCCAGTTGCATCTTTATTTAGCCCATAAGTTAAGCATATTTTAAATCCTATCATTCCACCTTTTATTTATATCCAAATTTCTTATAATTTTATGGGGATTTTATTACTGATTTCACTGCGTCTATTGTTGTGGAAATGGTTAGGGACATAAGTTCCGCACCTCATAACTCTAATCTCTTCAAGCTGATAGCTTACCCCTTAGAATATAATCTCCTCACAAACTATTATATTAATCTCTTCTTATTCCCTCCAATTCTAAGCAGCATGGCTAGTTTATAATGCGGAAATAGGAATTGTAAAAGATGTATAATCTCTTGAAAGGAATGTGTCCCTCGCAATGAAATGGTTCAACTATTTATAGAGAAACCAAGCAACCACAAAGCCTATAGTTTAGGCATGCCAAATGATAACAAACTCCATGCAAAGCAACTCAACAATAAGGTGGTGATCAACTAAGTTCAGACTCAGCAAAACCTCCTATAGATTGACTAGTTTCTTTGACAACAATTCAAAGAATTATTCCAATTGCACATGGAAGAATTCAAATTGTTTCAATGAAAGACATCTACAAAAAAACCAACACAAAGGTGGTGCCATCTGCTATTCTATTTCCCTCCTTTTTGGCACCATCAAACTCAGTCAATATCCATAACATGACAATAGGTTAACATCGATCCAAAAGGTGTATGAGTTGACATAGCAGCTTAATACGTGAGATGTAGTCAAGCATTGTCTCATTTAATATGCTCCACTGCTATGATCTTTTAGCCACAACAAATATCAAATGCAGCCATGCCAACATCGCAAGCCATATCGCAAGCTATTCACAAGGATAATCAGTTTTCACTAGTAGTCGATAGCTATTAAATTGGCTTTCAAAGACATTGTCAACATTGACCTTCAAACCATAGTCTATATCAATTATAAGTTGGCCTTATAGATCAACTTAATAAATAAGAGATAGTTGATTTCAATCGACATATATATATATATTATATATATATATATATATATATATATATATATGGCAGGAAGAAGCATCCCCCATCAAAGACATCCACATTGTAGGATTGTACGAAGTAGCAGGCAATGATAAAACTGCACTTACCAAGTCTTTATAACTTCAGGTTAAAGGGATTCGAAGATGAAGTTTCCACTCTCGAATTTTCAGAAGGAAATTCAATAGAAAGATTAAATAATGCACTCAAGTACATCACCTCTTCACCAAGCTTTGAAACGACACCACCCACAAGCGAATTCTCGGTGAGCACTTATCTATATTTTGAATTTTTTTTTGAACTTTGTTGTTTCCTTTTGAAATAAAAATAATTATCTAACACTTGCGTTTTTGTTTAATTTATATTTGGTAGTAAGAAAAATCTTGTTCCTAAACTATAATTATTCTGCATTGTTTATTATAATGTACAGGGTCAACCTGCATTCTTCATAGGACCAAAATTCAATATTATGATATTGTTAATTAGGTACCAAATACTTGATGAATTCATGGATAATAATTTGATGGACATAATTAGAAATTTCCACCGCCAGTGGAGAGGAATGATTAGCATAATTGTCCACTCGCAAAGGTATACAATTATAAAGTTATCAAAACCCATATTGAGCAATATCCATGTCATGCCATGGTTTCATTTCTAAATTGCATTCTCTGTAGGTAGTGGCACTAATCAACAAATGTGGGTTAATATTTTACATTGATTATACATATTACAAGTTCAAATATATTAGTCTAATGAAAACATTTGAAGGAATTATTAAGAGAGAGGATTTATGTTTAGTAAAACTAACATATTAAATTGGTGAGTACATATCATCGAATTCTTTAAATTATATAAATTTTAAAGATATTTGTATCAACTTTTTAGTTGAATAAATATTATTGAAATATATGTTGTTGTAAAGATAAATGTATAGAAATGGATCATTTTTCTCTTAAAATTATGAAAATTGAACTTTGGCAAGTAATTTCAGATATCTATATTAAAAAGTTTAAGATGTTATAAAAATAAAATTATTAGTGTTTGAAATTATAATTTGTAAATCATGATTTTTTATAAATATGAAATATTATGAGGATGAAATAGGAGAGTACATAAACAGATTCACATTTTCTTTAGAAAAATATAACATAATATGAGGTGTGCTCCTAGATTGTTGATGTTTTCATAGCAGTTTATATTTTTTTTTAGTGGAAAGTTAGCTAACATCATGTAGTGTATATTAATTTTTAATGGATATTTTAGGTTTTACTAATTGTCAAACATGCAAGTTTTGGAGAATAGAAACTTAAGCATGCTTCCTCTAATTTTATTTTTCAATGTGAATAGAATAGAACATAAAATGTGAAAGTGGTTTTATAAAAAATTGGATGAATAGATCAAAACTATGTAGGAAAAAAAAATATGTGGAACCAAAATTAAATATCTAATCTATTGGGCCTTAAAACTATTGCTCAACAACTCTAGAACTCAATTTTACCTCAAATGATGGGAGATGTCATCAAGTTAAACAAGGGTTCATTAACAAAATATTGAGCATTAAAGGTCAATTAACAAGAGTGCATAATCTCTTCTACACTTCAGGCTCAACATACCTAAGAGGGTATCCCTAGAGGTAGCCTAACTAGATGATATGGGTAGAAAAATAATGAGATGTATTAAAATGAAAGTTGTATTTAATGTAAGTTTATCCCCAAAGGTCATCATAGGGTTAAAGTCAACCAACTACACAATTACATCTTATGTAGCTAATATGGGCATCATTGTAAGGAGTGAAATATGCAAGAAAGTTAAAACATGAGAAATAGAAATTAATAAACTAGAATGGATTTCACAGATAGAATTCCCTAGTTGATTGGTAAATGAAGAAACCCACTTCTAATACTAAACTATTGGTGAATGATTAATTTCTTTTAGGTATGGGCGATTGAATGACTTGTTATCAAGACTGGTGTCTATCTATTATGTAATATATTATCACAAGAAGAGAAAATTAAATCATAAATATTATTGATCTTCACATTTAAATATATAAAATGATTGAAATAGAATAGGGCATGCTTAAAAATATATGGTAAAGCTACATTAATCCACTTATAAAATTGAAAGTGGCCATTACATGACATTCATAATGCTTTAGAATGTTGTCACATTCATCAAACTTAATGTTACACTTGTAATAGTGAATGTGATAAAGAAGAACCTTAGATGCAACCAAAAGATACTTTTGAATTGTACAAACTATAATGGAGACACCCTTTAGAGAGATTTCTTACAAATATAAACCATCATATATTTCACAAATATATTACTTCCAAAAGAAGATAGAATTTGTATGATTTGAAGCCCTATATTGCTCTAACAACTATGAAGGTTGAAAACAACAAATAACTAATCCCCCCATTGATAAACTAAAGTATTATTTATAGTATCTAGGTCGTTGTAAAAGGACATCTCTCAAGTCTTTGGATAAATTAAAAATGGGTAGTAGAGATACATATGGATGAATCTAGGAAAGAATAGCTTAACTAACCTTCATAATAATAGTAGGGTTACCCATACCTTATCATTAGGTTTTAATTTCAAATTGTGTTCAATAATATAATTGAGATTTTATGGGTGGAAAAAACCCCTCAAGCATTACAAATGTCAAATCAATAATTAATGGAGCAGCGCAGAATTTAATAGGGTAGACAGTTGAGTGTTTTGTGTCATGACACAAAATTTGAATGTTTTGGAGCTTGGAAAGAGTTTCAATCTAAAAGGACCTAAGGGAGATGGGATAGAAAATATAATTAGGGATTGAAAGGAATGGGGAACTAAGAAAAGTAATGGCATGAGAAATTTAGGCGGGCCTCTATGGATTAAAATGGGGAAGGTAAATGGTGTTTAGACCAAGATAAGAAATAAGGAATGGGACGAGAAATATTGACGGTAATTCTTAGGAAAGATCATGGGATTAGGAGTAATAACCAAGATTCACTGAGGTTAAAATTTAACATAGAATCTAGACTAGGTCATAGATTTTAGGAGACAAAAAAAGTGTAGCACCAAAAACCATAGGTTATATGGTTTATGGTCCACCTAGAGGTACAAACTCTAGGGAACACAATGAATGGGAAGCAAGGTTCATGAGGTAGTGAAAATTAGGAAATGGAAGAAATTAGGGAATTAGAAGCTAGTTTCAAGGTTCTAGTTCCTTCAAAGATTTCACACTTGATAAGTATGGAAAAGGTGGGGAAACATATGGGGTCAGAACTAAGGAGGGGACCTATTTGCTAAGTGTCAATTCCTTTCCAGAATGTAAGGTTAGTGCAGAGCAAGGGTTTTAAGAGGAAAATAAAACTTGGGACCTAATTTCTAAGTCCTAATTCATTTTGAAAACCCATAGCTCAATAGAAAAATGAAAGATAAGGAGACACAAAAACACTAAGGATATAAATAAACACAATATCCCCAAAATTTGAAATTAGAAAAAAAATGAGGCAAAAAAGGAAAAATTAACAAAGATAGTTAAATTTTATAGATTTGTGAAGGGGTTTCAATAATGGCTCTATTTTGAGGTGTTTCAATTGTTGGTACAATAAAAATATAGAAGAAAAAACATAACATAAAAAAAAAAAGAACTGGCATAGTTAAATCTCATCATGACATTAATAGGGTCATGACTCAACATTGATATATTTGAGAAAATATAATATGTACAACATATGATCAAAAGGCCTTATTTTTAAGTAGTGCTTGAGATGTTAACTATGCATAAGTAGCTCCATGAGATTCCCATCTAAAATCCTAAGATGGTACACATTAAAATCACATATCTTAGTGATTTCATATGGCCCAATTCATAAAGTTTCAAAATTCCCATGCTTTCCCAAATATTTTCATTTAGAATTATATAAGAGAACCAAATCAACAACCTAGAATTCTCTTTATAGTGTCCTCTTGTCAAAAAAATATTTCATTAAATTTTCTTTTATGATAAGATTCTTTCATGTGCAACCCTCTAGCTCTCATCTAATTTTGTCAATTCTAGTATCCTTTGAGATATTGCATCATACTCTTATTCTTTAATATCCTACAATAGCCTATACACAAGCAACTCCAAACTAGTTGAATCCTAGATTGCAACCCATACACCAACTCAAACAAGATCATACTAGTAGGTTGTTTGAAGGTGATTTTATTAGCCCATAAGTTACATATTTTAACTTATCATTCCACCTTTTATTTATATCCAAATTTCTTATAATTTTTATGGGGATTTTATTACTAGATTTATCATGTCTATTGTTGTGGAAATGGTTAGGGGATGAGTGTCTCCAAATTTCTTATAATCTCCACCTCTCAAGTTGATAGCTTACTCCTCTTAGAATATAATCTCCTCACAAACTATAAGAATTCTCTTCTTATCTCTCTCTCAATTCTAAGCAAAGTATGGCTAGTTAATAATACAAAAATAGGAATTGCAAAAGATGTTTAATATCTTGAAAGGAATGTGTCCCTCACAATGAAATAGTTCAACTATTTATAGAGCAACCAAGCATCCACATAGCCTATAGTTTAGGCATGTATAAAGACAACAAGCTTCATGCAAAGCAACTCAACATTAAGGTGGCGATTAGCTAAGCTCAGACTCAACAAAACCTCTTATAGATTGACTAATTTCTTTGATAGCAATTCAAAGACTTAATCAAATTGCACATGGAAGAATTCAAATTGATTCAATGTAAGACATCTACAGCGAAACCAACACAAAGGTTGTACCATCTACTATTCTATTTCCCTCCTTTTTGGTGCCATCAAACTCGGTCAATATCCATAACATGACAGCAGATTAACATCGATCCAAAAGGTGTATGAATTGACATAGTAGCTTAATACGTGAGATGTAGTCAAGCATGGACTCATTTAATACGTCGACCAAGTTAAGGATTCTTCAGCCAGCAGATATCAAATGCAAAGCCATACCAAATATCGCAAGCTATTCACAAGGATAATCAGTTTTCACTACCAGTCGATAGCTATTAAATTGGCTTTCAAAGTCATGGTCAACATCGACCTTCAAACCATAGTCTATATCAATTATAAGTTGGCCTTATAGATCAACTTAATAAATAAGAGATAGTTGATTTCAATCGACATATATAATATGTATTATATATATTTATATATAATATATAAATTATATATATATATACTTCCAATATATTGGTGGCAGGAAGAAGCATCCCCCATCGAAGGCATCCACGTTGCAGGATTGTACGAAGTAGCAGGCAATGATAAAATTGCACTTATTCTTTTTATAACTTCATATTAAAGGGATTTGAAGATGAAGTTTCCACTATTGAATTTTTGAAAGGCAATTCAATAGAAAGATTAAATCATGCACTCAAGTACCTCACCTCTTCACCAAGCTTTGAAACGACACCACCCACAAGCGAATTCTCGGTGAGAACTTATCTATATTTTGAATTTTGTTTTTGTTTAAACTTTGTTGTTTCCTTTTGAAATAAAAATAATTATCTGACACTTGCATTTTTGTTTAATTTATATTTGGTAGTAAGAAAAATCTTGTTCCTAAACTATAATTATTCTGCATTGTTTATTATAATATACAGGGTCAACCTGCATTCTTCATAGGACCAAAATTCAATATTATGATAATGTTAATTAGGTACCAAATACCTGATGAATTCATGGACAATAATTTGATGGACATAATTAGAAATTTCCACCGCCAGTGGAGAGGAATCATCCGCATAATTGTCTGCTCGCAAAGGTATACAATTATAAAGTTATCAAAACCCGTATTGAGCAGTATCCATGTCATGCCATGGTTTCATTTCTAAATTGCATTCTCCGTAGGTAGTGGCACTAATCAACAAATGTGGGTTAATATTTTACATTGATTATACGTATTACAAGTTCAAATATATTAGTCTAATGAAAACATTTGAAGGAATTATTAAGAGAGAGGATTTATGTTCGGTAAAACTAACATATTAAATTGGTGAGTACATATCATCGAATTCTTTAAACTATATAAATTTTAAAGATATTTGTATCAACTTTTTAGTTGAATAAATATTATTGAAATATGTGTTGTTGTAAAGATAAATGTATAGAAATGGATCATTTTTCTCTTAAAATTATGAAAATTGAACTTTGGCAAGTAATTTCAGATATCTATATTAAAAAGTTTAAGATGTTATAAAAATAAAATTATTAGTGTTTGAAATTATAATTTGTAAATCATGATTTTTTATAAATATGAAATATTATGAGGATGAAATAGGAGAGTACATAAACAGATTCACATTTTTTTAGAAAAATATAACATAATATGAGGTGTGCTCCTAGATTGTTGATGTTTTCATAGCAGTTTATATTTTTTTTTAGTGGAAAGTTAGCTAACATCATGTAGTGTATATTAATTTTTAATGGATATTTTAGGTTTTACTAATTGTCAAACATGCAAGTTTTGGAGAATAGAAACTTAAGCATGCTTCCTTCTAATTTTATTTTTCAATGTGAATAGAATAGAACATAAAATGTGAAAGTGACTTTATAAAAAAATTGGATGAATAGATCAAAAACTATGTAGGAAAACAAATTATGTGGAAACCAAAATTAAATATCTAATCTATTAGCCCCAAAATCATTGCTCAACAACTCTAGAACTCCACCTACCTCAAAGGATGGAGATTTCCCATCAAGTTAAACAAGGGGTTCATTAAATAAAAATATTCATGATTAAAGGTCAATTAACAAGAGTGCATAATCTCTTCTACACTTCAAGTCAACAAAATACCCAAGAGGGTATCCCTAGGAGGCAGCCTCTCTGACCCAGATGGCATGTAAGTAGAAAAAAATAAATGATGTATGAAAATGAAAGCTTGCATTTAATGTAAGCTTATCCCCAAAGGTCATCATTGGGTTAAGGTCAACCAACTACACAATTACTTCTTATGTAGCTAATATGGGCATCATTGTAAGGAGTGAAATATGCAAGAAAGATAACATGAGCAATAGAAATCAATAAACTAATGGGTTTCACAAATAGAATTCCCTAGTTGATTGCTAAATTCAAAGAAACCTACTTCTAATACTAAACTATTGGGTGAATGATTTATTTCTTTTAGGTATGGGTGATTGAATGACTTGTTATCAAGACTGATGTCTATCTATTATGTAATATATTATCAAGAGAAGAGAAATTTAAATCATAAATATTATTGACTTCACATTTAAATATATAAATGAGTGAAATAGAATAGGCATGCTTAAAATATATCGTAAAGCTACATTAATCCACTTCAACATTGAAAGTGACTATTACATGACATTCATAATGCTTTAGAATGTTGTCACATTCATCAAACTTAATGTTTCACTTGTAATAGTGAATGTGATAAAGAAGAACCTTAGATGCAACCAAAAGATACTTCTGAATTGTACAAACTATAATGGAGACACCCTTTAGAGAGATTTCTTACAAATATAAACCATCATATATTTCACAAATATATTACTTCCAAAAGAAGATAGAATTTGTATGATTTGAAGCCCTATATTGCTCTAACAACTATGAAGGTTGAAACAACAAATAACTAATCCCCCATTTCTAAACTAAAGTATTCTTTATAGTATCTAGGTCATTGTAAAAGGACATCTCTCAAGTCTTTGGAAAATTAAAAATGGGTAGTAGAGATACAAATGGATGAATCTAGGAAAGAATAGCTTAACTAACCTTCATAATAATAGTAGGGTTCCCATACCTTATCATTAGGTTTTATTTCAAATTGTGTTCAATAATATAATTGAGATTTTATGGGTGGAAAAAACCCCTCAAGCATTACAAATGTCAAATCAATAATTAATGGAGCAGCGCAGAATTTAATAGGGTAGACAGTTGAGTGTTTTGTGTCATGACACAAAATTTGAATGTTTTGGAGCTTGGAAAGAGTTTCAATCTAAAAGGACCTAAGGGAGATGGGATAGAAAATATAATTAGGGATTGAAAGGAATGGGGAACTAAGAAAAGTAATGGCATGAGAAATTTAGGCGGGCCTCTATGGATTAAAATGGGGAAGGTAAATGGTGTTTAGACCAAGATAAGAAATAAGGAATGGGACGAGAAATATTGACGGTAATTCTTAGGAAAGATCATGGGATTAGGAGTAATAACCAAGATTCACTGAGGTTAAAATTTAACATAGAATCTAGACTAGGTCATAGATTTTAGGAGACAAAAAAAGTGTAGCACCAAAAACCATAGGTTATATGGTTTATGGTCCACCTAGAGGTACAAACTCTAGGGAACACAATGAATGGGAAGCAAGGTTCATGAGGTAGTGAAAATTAGGAAATGGAAGAAATTAGGGAATTAGAAGCTAGTTTCAAGGTTCTAGTTCCTTCAAAGATTTCACACTTGATAAGTATGGAAAAGGTGGGGAAACATATGGGGTCAGAACTAAGGAGGGGACCTATTTGCTAAGTGTCAATTCCTTTCCAGAATGTAAGGTTAGTGCAGAGCAAGGGTTTTAAGAGGAAAATAAAACTTGGGACCTAATTTCTAAGTCCTAATTCATTTTGAAAACCCATAGCTCAATAGAAAAATGAAAGATAAGGAGACACAAAAACACTAAGGATATAAATAAACACAATATCCCCAAAATTTGAAATTAGAAAAAAAATGAGGCAAAAAAGGAAAAATTAACAAAGATAGTTAAATTTTATAGATTTGTGAAGGGGTTTCAATAATGGCTCTATTTTGAGGTGTTTCAATTGTTGGTACAATAAAAATATAGAAGAAAAAACATAACATAAAAAAAAAAAGAACTGGCATAGTTAAATCTCATCATGACATTAATAGGGTCATGACTCAACATTGATATATTTGAGAAAATATAATATGTACAACATATGATCAAAAGGCCTTATTTTTAAGTAGTGCTTGAGATGTTAACTATGCATAAGTAGCTCCATGAGATTCCCATCTAAAATCCTAAGATGGTACACATTAAAATCACATATCTTAGTGATTTCATATGGCCCAATTCATAAAGTTTCAAAATTCCCATGCTTTCCCAAATATTTTCATTTAGAATTATATAAGAGAACCAAATCAACAACCTAGAATTCTCTTTATAGTGTCCTCTTGTCAAAAAAATATTTCATTAAATTTTCTTTTATGATAAGATTCTTTCATGTGCAACCCTCTAGCTCTCATCTAATTTTGTCAATTCTAGTATCCTTTGAGATATTGCATCATACTCTTATTCTTTAATATCCTACAATAGCCTATACACAAGCAACTCCAAACTAGTTGAATCCTAGATTGCAACCCATACACCAACTCAAACAAGATCATACTAGTAGGTTGTTTGAAGGTGATTTTATTAGCCCATAAGTTACATATTTTAACTTATCATTCCACCTTTTATTTATATCCAAATTTCTTATAATTTTTATGGGGATTTTATTACTAGATTTATCATGTCTATTGTTGTGGAAATGGTTAGGGGATGAGTGTCTCCAAATTTCTTATAATCTCCACCTCTCAAGTTGATAGCTTACTCCTCTTAGAATATAATCTCCTCACAAACTATAAGAATTCTCTTCTTATCTCTCTCTCAATTCTAAGCAAAGTATGGCTAGTTAATAATACAAAAATAGGAATTGCAAAAGATGTTTAATATCTTGAAAGGAATGTGTCCCTCACAATGAAATAGTTCAACTATTTATAGAGCAACCAAGCATCCACATAGCCTATAGTTTAGGCATGTATAAAGACAACAAGCTTCATGCAAAGCAACTCAACATTAAGGTGGCGATTAGCTAAGCTCAGACTCAACAAAACCTCTTATAGATTGACTAATTTCTTTGATAGCAATTCAAAGACTTAATCAAATTGCACATGGAAGAATTCAAATTGATTCAATGTAAGACATCTACAGCGAAACCAACACAAAGGTTGTACCATCTACTATTCTATTTCCCTCCTTTTTGGTGCCATCAAACTCGGTCAATATCCATAACATGACAGCAGATTAACATCGATCCAAAAGGTGTATGAATTGACATAGTAGCTTAATACGTGAGATGTAGTCAAGCATGGACTCATTTAATACGTCGACCAAGTTAAGGATTCTTCAGCCAGCAGATATCAAATGCAAAGCCATACCAAATATCGCAAGCTATTCACAAGGATAATCAGTTTTCACTACCAGTCGATAGCTATTAAATTGGCTTTCAAAGTCATGGTCAACATCGACCTTCAAACCATAGTCTATATCAATTATAAGTTGGCCTTATAGATCAACTTAATAAATAAGAGATAGTTGATTTCAATCGACATATATAATATGTATTATATATATTTATATATAATATATAAATTATATATATATATACTTCCAATATATTGGTGGCAGGAAGAAGCATCCCCCATCGAAGGCATCCACGTTGCAGGATTGTACGAAGTAGCAGGCAATGATAAAATTGCACTTATTCTTTTTATAACTTCATATTAAAGGGATTTGAAGATGAAGTTTCCACTATTGAATTTTTGAAAGGCAATTCAATAGAAAGATTAAATCATGCACTCAAGTACCTCACCTCTTCACCAAGCTTTGAAACGACACCACCCACAAGCGAATTCTCGGTGAGAACTTATCTATATTTTGAATTTTGTTTTTGTTTAAACTTTGTTGTTTCCTTTTGAAATAAAAATAATTATCTGACACTTGCATTTTTGTTTAATTTATATTTGGTAGTAAGAAAAATCTTGTTCCTAAACTATAATTATTCTGCATTGTTTATTATAATATACAGGGTCAACCTGCATTCTTCATAGGACCAAAATTCAATATTATGATAATGTTAATTAGGTACCAAATACCTGATGAATTCATGGACAATAATTTGATGGACATAATTAGAAATTTCCACCGCCAGTGGAGAGGAATCATCCGCATAATTGTCTGCTCGCAAAGGTATACAATTATAAAGTTATCAAAACCCGTATTGAGCAGTATCCATGTCATGCCATGGTTTCATTTCTAAATTGCATTCTCCGTAGGTAGTGGCACTAATCAACAAATGTGGGTTAATATTTTACATTGATTATACGTATTACAAGTTCAAATATATTAGTCTAATGAAAACATTTGAAGGAATTATTAAGAGAGAGGATTTATGTTCGGTAAAACTAACATATTAAATTGGTGAGTACATATCATCGAATTCTTTAAACTATATAAATTTTAAAGATATTTGTATCAACTTTTTAGTTGAATAAATATTATTGAAATATGTGTTGTTGTAAAGATAAATGTATAGAAATGGATCATTTTTCTCTTAAAATTATGAAAATTGAACTTTGGCAAGTAATTTCAGATATCTATATTAAAAAGTTTAAGATGTTATAAAAATAAAATTATTAGTGTTTGAAATTATAATTTGTAAATCATGATTTTTTATAAATATGAAATATTATGAGGATGAAATAGGAGAGTACATAAACAGATTCACATTTTTTTAGAAAAATATAACATAATATGAGGTGTGCTCCTAGATTATTGATGTTTTCATAGCAGTTTATATTTTTTTTTAGTGGAAAGTTAGCTAACATCATGTAGTATATATTAATTTTTAATGGATATTTTAGGTTTTACTAATTGTCAAACATGCAAGTTTTGGAGAATAGAAACTTAAGCATGCTTCCTTCTAATTTTATTTTTCAATGTGAATAGAATAGAACATAAAATGTGAAAGTGACTTTATAAAAAAATTGGATGAATAGATCAAAAACTATGTAGGAAAACAAAATATGTGGAACCAAAATTAAATATCTAATCTATTGGGCCTTAAAACTATTGCTCAGCAACTCTAGAACTCAATTTTACCTCAAATGATGGGAGATGTCATCAAGTTAAACAAGGGTTCATTAACAAAATATTGAGCATTAAAGGTCAATTAACAAGAGTGCATAATCTCTTCTACACTTCAGGCTCAACATACCTAAGAGGGTATCCCTAGAGGTAGCCTAACTAGATGATATGGGTAGAAAAATAATGAGATGTATTAAAATGAAAGTTGTATTTCATGTAAGTTTATCCCCAAAGGTCATCATAGGGTTAAAGTCAACCAACTACACAATTACATCTTATGTAGCTAATATGGGCATCATTGTAAGGAGTGAAATATGCAAGAAAGTTAAAACATGAGAAATAGAAATTAATAAACTAGAATGGATTTCACAGATAGAATTCCCTAGTTGATTGCTAAATGAAGAAACCCACTTCTAATACTAAACTATTGGTGAATGATTAATTTCTTTTAGGTATGGGCGATTGAATGACTTGTTATCAAGACTGGTGTCTATCTATTATGTAATATATTATCACAAGAAGAGAAAATTAAATCATAAATATTATTGATCTTCACATTTAAATATATAAAATGATTGAAATAGAATAGGGCATGCTTAAAAATATATGGTAAAGCTACATTAATCCACTTATAAAATTGAAAGTGGCCATTACATGACATTCATAATGCTTTAGAATGTTGTCACATTCATCAAACTTAATGTTACACTTGTAATAGTGAATGTGATAAAGAAGAACCTTAGATGCAACCAAAAGATACTTTTGAATTGTACAAACTATAATGGAGACACCCTTTAGAGAGATTTCTTACAAATATAAACCATCATATATTTCACAAATATATTACTTCCAAAAGAAGATAGAATTTGTATGATTTGAAGCCCTATATTGCTCTAACAACTATGAAGGTTGAAAACAACAAATAACTAATCCCCCCATTGATAAACTAAAGTATTATTTATAGTATCTAGGTCGTTGTAAAAGGACATCTCTCAAGTCTTTGGATAAATTAAAAATGGGTAGTAGAGATACATATGGATGAATCTAGGAAAGAATAGCTTAACTAACCTTCATAATAATAGTAGGGTTACCCATACCTTATCATTAGGTTTTCATTTCAAATTGTGTTCAATAATATAATTGAGATTTTATGGGTGGAAAAAACCCCTCAAGCATTACAAATGTCAAATCAATAATTAATGGAGCAGCGCAGAATTTAATAGGGTAGACAGTTGAGTGTTTTGTGTCATGACACAAAATTTGAATGTTTTGGAGCTTGGCAAGAGTTTCAATCTAAAAGGACCTAAGGGAGATGGGATAGAAAATATAATTAGGGATTGAAAGGAATGGGGAACTAAGAAAAGTAATGGCATGAGAAATTTAGGCGGGCCTCTATGGATTAAAATGGGGAAGGTAAATGGTGTTTAGACCTAGATAAGAAATAAGGAATGGGACGAGAAATATTGAGGGTAATTCTTAGGAAAGATCATGGGATTAGGAGTAATAACCAAGATTCACTGAGGTTAAAATTTAACATAGAATCTAGACTAGGTCATAGATTTTAGGAGACAAAACAAGTGTAGCACCAAAAACCATAGGTTATATGGTTTATGGTCCACCTAGAGGTACAAACTCTAGGGAACACAATGAATGGGAAGCAAGGTTCATGAGGTAGTGAAAATTAGGAAATGGAAGAAATTAGGGACTTAGAAGCTAGTTTCAAGGTTCTAGTTCCTTCAAAGATTTCACACTTGATAAGTATGGAAAAGGTGGGGAAACATATGGGGTCAGAACTAAGGAGGGGACCTATTTGCTAAGTGTCAATTCCTTTCAGAATGTAAGGTTAGTGTAGAGCAAGGGTTTTAAGAGGAAAAGAAAACTTGGGACCTAATTTCTAAGTCCTAATTCATTTTGAAAACCCATAGCTCAATAGAAAAATGAAAGATAAGGAGACACAAAAACACTAAGGATATAAATAAACACAATATCCCCAAAATTTGAAATTAGAAAAAAAATGAGGCAAAAAAGGAAAAATTAACAAAGATAGTTAAATTTTATAGATTTGTGAAGGGGTTTCAATAATGGCTCTAGTTTGAGGTGTTTCAATTGTTGGTACAATAAAAATATAGAAGAAAAAACATAACATAAAAAAAAAAAGAATTGGGATAGTTAAATCTCATCATGACATTAATAGGGTCATGACTCAACATTGATATAAATGAGAAAATATAATATGTACAACATATGATCAAAAGGCCTTATTTTTAAGTAGTGCTTGAGATGTTAACTATGCATAAGTAGCTCCATGAGATTCCCATCTAAAATCCTAAGATGGTACACATTAAAATCACATATCTTAGTGATTTCATATGGCCCAATTCATAAAGTTTCAAAATTCCCATGCTTTCCCAAATATTTTCATTTAGAATTATATAAGAGAACCAAATCAACAACCAATAAGTATCTTTATAGTGTCCTCTTGTAAAAAAATTGTTTCATTAAATTCTCTTTTATGATAATATTCTTTCATGTGCAACCCTCTAGCTCTTATCTAATTTTACTAATTCTAGTATCCTTTGAGATATTGCATCTTACTCTTCTTCGTTAATATCCTACAATAACCTATACACAAGCAACTCCAAACTAGTTGAATCATAGATTCTACCCCATACACCAACTCAAACAAGCTCATACCATTAGGTTGTTTGAAGGTAATTTTACTATCCCATACTACATATTTTAACTTATCATTTCACCTCTTATTTATATCCAAATTTCTTATAATTTTATGGGGATTTTATTACTATATTTAGCATTTCTATTGTTTTGGTGATGGCTATGGGATGAGTGCATCAAATTGATCTTATATCTAGAACACATATTTAACATTTTTTGGGATTTGAAACACATAAAAATATCAATAATAATCCTTGTAAGGAAACAAAATCTAGTTATGAAATTGATGATCATGAAATATATTATCACCTTAGATGTAGCTTTAAGGTCAAAATTGCATCAAGTGCTTAGTGAAGTAGTTAGTGGCTACAAGAATCTATGTATAACTACTACTTGATCTTTCTTAAATTTATCCATTAAAATAAACCCCCACTATTGAAAAGAAGCTTCAACTATGACTATTGCAAGGGGGATCACACCTACAAACTTTGACTTACCAAAATTATTTGGCAAGAATTACAATTTCTCATTATTGTAGCTAGAGAATTGAACATTGAGGGTTACTAATAGCCTATGCTAAGAATCTCATGGGTAGTAAAGTTAGCTTTGAAATGTCCTCCATAAATACCATGATAACACTTGTTCATTACCTTAATTGACTGCTCTTGGTCAAGGAATTTGAGCAACATATCATCATGGTTTCTCCACATCAAATCATTTTATATAAGCACATAACTCTATTTTGGATCTTAAGAGTTCTTTAATGGTTCCCATACATCTCAAGTGAGAAGTTCATGTTTTTGAAATAAAATATAATGATTTTATACAATGGATTATCTTTTAAATGATAGGGGTTGGGGATATAGCTATACCTTTCCTTATTTACCTCACTTGCCTCCAAGTTGGCATTTTCCATTAGCTTTTCCAAGCCTTGACACTTCTAACTAGTTTAGTAACTTGTATTTCCATGTCATACTCTTGGATAATGATGATCCATCTACATCTTCTACCTAAGGTGTGTTTCAAACTAAAGATTTTGTTTATGGTTATATATATCACATAAAGAATAATCATTGCATCTATAATATATGGTCTAAATTGTTTTATGGCCTTTACAAGGTTATATGCATTTTTCCATGGTTGAATATTTTAACTTAGCAATTTTGTAGAGAGTTTCTAAAAAATGGAATGGGTTTTTATATATTTCTTTGTTCTTTGAAGTAACACAACAATAATTGTATAAAAGGAAGAAAAAAAAACAACTAAAATGGATTTGAATAATATGAGCTTACCAAACTAGTTATTTCCTTAAGAGATACTTTTATGAGTGTAAATGATTTAGCTAGTTCATCTCTCCACAAATAATTATCCATTCTTTGTCATCTTGGAGATGGCCTTAGTCTTCTAAAAAATGTTAGGATCAAACCTCCTAAAACAATTATTTTTCCAAAGAAGGATTGTATTTGTTTGATAGATTTAGGTTGGGGAATGAGGTCAATGGATTTAATTTATTCTAGATATATTCTTATCCCATCCTTAGACACAATATTCCCTAGTATCTTTCCTTCAACACTAAATATACACATTCTTGAATTCAAGGAGATCCCATATTCTAGGAACGTTTAAAAAATAAGCCACAAGTGCTTAGAATGCTCACCTCTCCCTTTGAAGTATGTAGTTATATAATCTTGGTACAATAACATGATCTCATCAAGGATACCAACAATGGTGATTTCTATTACTCTCTAAAAATTTAAACATACATTGTTCAACCCAAATGGGATCCACATCTAAGTATTCCAAGGAGTAGTAAATATCAGTTTATGTTGCTCTAACTCCTTTACCACCACCTAATTACATCTTGATAATTCATCCATGATTTATATTTAATCTAATAATGTTACCTTTTGCAATAAATATGTCATGCTCTAGAGAGGCTAGTTATCCTTAATAAACTTGATGTTCAAGTTCCTAAATTTCATGCAGAACCTTCTTTCTCCATTCTTAGTTTTGACCAAAACTAGGTTTGACACTCACTCATTCCTCCTTTATTTTCATCAATTCATTTTGCATCTATGGATAAAAGGTTGATTTAACAGGTTTTTGATTTTTTCTAAAGGGTTTTGCATCTAACTAGATGTGAATGTTATGCTAAAAGAGTGTTACAAGTATGAAGGTGTTTTCATTGATGTCAACTAGTTTTTATTGTCATTGATGTAATGGATGATGGTTATTGACTACATATGTCAGGGATATTCAAAAAATTGTAATAAGGAAAGATTGCAGATGTTCAATGTTTGCTTTGGGTTTTGCTCCACTAATAAGGTTTTGAGGTATTGTTCATCATTGCTAGAAGGTGTTATATCCATATTTTTGGTTTTTGGATCATTGTACAATGTGAGTTATGTTCACTAGTTGTGAACTGTGCTTTTTTATGTATCTTGTTGAGGTTCGGGAGAAATGTTGTTGCTTTGGATTTCTTCTTGTTTGAGTCTTATGACTCTTAGTTCTTAGGATAAGTTATTGAGGTATTGTTCAAGTTAATTTTATTATCTAGAAAGATTGGACCATGCTAAGGTTGTGTGTGCTCAATTGATCTATGTGTTTTATAGTGGTTTGGTCAACCTTGTGTTTAATGCTACTTATGAAGCTTATGAAAGTGTTTTGAAGTGTGTTAGGACTTATTAGATGTGTGTTTTGGTCACCCTCATTTTAATTCCACTATAGAATGTTTTTGCGCTGACCTAATTTGAATTTGCAAAGGTGTGTGGCCAACTTTGGATGATTTTCAATGTTGAAGATGGTATAAATACAAGTTGAGATGTTTGTGAGATAAGTGAATACAAGCAAGATAGATGTGAGATAGATGTGAAATAGTTTGTATGTGATGTGAGTTTGAGCAGATCAGTGTGAAATCTAATTATGAGTTTCTGGAAGCAGTGAGCTGAAGGTGTACTCTATCATTCAAGCATGTCTACAAGTGTGTGAGTAAATTATGGTGGAAATCTTTGTTGCATTGAGATTGTTTTCTCTTTGTAACAAATATATTATATCTTCTTTGTAATTTTGTGGTGGTGATCCCTCTGGGTGGTTAACCCTTATTGGACTATGAGTCCTGATCCTGATAGTGAGTCCTATTTTGGTAGTGAGCTTTCTCTGGCAGTGGGCCTTTGTAATCAGTGTTGATATTCTCTATATTCTGAGCTAATCCTCACTGTGTTTTTTCCCTTATTGTGTTTTCCACGTAAATCTGGTGTTATTATGTGTGTGATGCTTTTCAATTTCTACTTTTGCAGTTAATGATTAATCATATTAGCAGAGTAAAAGATTTGTGAATGATAATTAATCTAATTTCTGATGAAATTTCTTAAAGGTTAAAATTTGTGACAACTGATTCAATCCATCCTCAAAGTTGTCTTGTTCAACAAAGAGATCCTCCCTATAAGTCTTCAAAAGACTTATTTAACTTTCTCAATTGTACTCTTAGCATCTATTTTTTTGTGGGATTAATTTTTTCCCTATATAAATGTAGTGACAAAAAAGTATCCCTTTTCCTCAATTTGGGAATAATTGATAAGGTGAGCTAAGTGATGCCTTAATTTGGTGTTGTAATATTTTTTGCATATTCACATTAATTTTTGGGCACTTTTCATTAAAATGTGGCTTCTTTATGCCTTATTTGGTCCTATTTTGTATCCACAAGCCTAATTAAATTCATTTTTCTTAATATAATCTTGACACTTATCAAATAACCAATCATAATTCAATGTTTTTGGTTATGTGTTTTAGATCTAGTGATCAACGACTCATACGCCACCTTGGGTGTATGGGTCCCACCTAGGTTTCAGGGCCTGATCCTGAATATTACTGGGACTAATATGCCTCAAGCTTAGGCTACTGGGACTAATATGCCTCAACTAGCATATGAGTCCTGCTTTAGCTTGGACCTATTTTGAATTCAATTTTTGGCAAGATTTTATCCTCCTAGATTTGATGTCAGATTTAATTTTTGGCAAGATTTTATCCTCCTAGATCTGATGTCAGCTTGTAGTGCTGTAATTTTGATAAATTTGGCATAAAAAAGTATAAATACAATGTTATTTCACTTAGTTTCACCTAGAAATTTTGATTCAATCATCCTAATACTTCACAAGATCATTATAGAGTATTCAAGAGCATTTCTAAGGCATTCAAGGGTAGATTATTGAAGTTTTTTGTAGCAATCAAGATCCATTATCATGTCAAAGGCTTGATGCATCATGCATGTGGTTTTGAACTAATGTTGTGATGTATTTTTCAAGATCAATTCACACATTCAAAGGAAATATATTTCATCAAGAATCATTATCAAGATCTACATCCATTGAGGTCAGTTTGAGCTTGTTTATAGATCTACAAAGTTTCAAACAAAGTTCTATTGTTTCATCTTATGTTTCATGTTTCATTTCATTCATGCTTGAACAATTCTCATTAAGGTTTGATTACCAAAATGGGGTTTGACCAAGGAAAACCCCCATTCCATAGCAAAACAACACTTTTTCTCTCTCTTTGTATGTTGCAAGTTTATAAGTTGAAGAAAAAGTGGATTTGAAGCCTTTAAAAGTACAAAAATTGCAAGATTGAAGAAGGTTGTCAAAGTGGATTTGAAGCCTTTAGAAGTACACCTTAAAAGCAATGATTTTCAAGGTTTTCAAGCCTTCCTTAGTCATCTTCATTTCTCTAGATACTTCTCTATTTTATTTTGTTTATCAATTTGATTGCATGCTTTCAAATTCCATCTCCTAGATCATATAGCTAGATTTTCATATTGTTTTCATATTTTTCTTTCTAAGCATTTTCTTAGTGGTGAATCCCTTTTTAATCACACCTAAGGAAACCATTCTAACCCTAGCCCATTCCTCAATCAATTCAATTGGTTGAGGGATCTTGGTTTCCTTTAATGAACTAAGAGTTGTAAGGTAGTGGAACAACTTCCTACACTAATCTTCAAATGATAATAATAATTTTTTTTTACAAATCTTTAATAGTTACATAAACTTAAATAAAAATAAACATAAATATCATGCATACCATGACATAGTGATTTACATGGGAAAACCCTTTCAGGAGAAAACCCTCACACTTCAAAAGTTGCCCAATATATTATTCAGTAAATCACAAAGATTACAATATACTTGTAGAGCAAGCTTCTCACAGGAGTATCACCACTCAAAGATCAAGAGACAACACAACCGCTATCAGACTCTCAAAAATCATCACAATCTCTATCGCAATCGTAATGCAATTCCCTCATAAAATAGAGTTACATTCTAGGGAAAGATAGGCCAACAAAATATCTTTCATTAGATCTAAAACCTAATAATGAATGGTCCTGATTTGCAATGTATCCTTTATTTAATGTATGTCAGCCATTCTAGAAGTTTCTTCAAAAAGTTAACACGCTCACATTTCATGTTGTGTTGCCATTGTATACACCTATCAGTGTAACTAGGAAACATATATATATATATATGTATGTATGTATGTATATATATACATCCTATCAACAATAAACTGCATATAATTGCAGGTTTGAGACACATTTTCCCAACAAGAGTGAAATATTTCCTCCTAATAGTTCCATCTCCTAAAAGGTGGAACCCTATTTCTTTGTGTTCATTTTGGTGAACCTAACCTTTGAGCCCTTTATTTCTAATTTGGAGTACATTAAGGTCCTAGATTTAGCTTACATTAACTTTGCATTAGATCTTGTGTTAGTTAATTGCATTTAGGGCTCCTTTTGTCATAGAAAAATGGCCCCTTGTGATTTTCATGGCCTTTTAGGTCTTTTTTCATGGTGTTGGAACTATGTTGCTCTGATTTCATGTTGTAACATGGCTTGAACATGCTTATTTAAGTACTAAAACTCAAAGAATGACGTCTTGTGAAGGTGTTGTAATACATTTCTACATTCTTCTAGACTCTATTTATTGCAATTCACCTAAAAATCACCTTTTTATTCATCAACAAGTCCTATTTTTAAGTGTTGTAAAGTCTTGTAACAAGTTTTCACACTTTTTTAGGCACATATTCATTATTTATCCCTTTCTCATGTTTTATTTGGCCCCTTTATGCTCTCATATGCTTAATTAAGTGTATTTTTGAGTATTATCCCGACAAACAACATTAAATACAACATATTTCCTGACACTTGTCTTTAGGTCCTAGGTGGGACCCATTCACCATGGGTGGTGAATGAGTCCCCCTTGGCCCCAAATTCAAAATATTTTAAATTTCCTTTTAGGATTTTATTCAAAAACACTTGATGTCGTCTATGATGAGGTATGAACGGTAACTAAGGCATAAGTGTGTATAAATAAGTGATTTTCACCATTCTAACCCCATTCATTTAAGTTCACTTCATCTCACCTATTCACTCAAGTATTCAAGCATTTTACAACATCCTTTCAAGCACTATTCAAGCACTTTGAAGCAGCCATTGACATTACTTCAGAAATTGCATCATCAAGGGTTTGGTAAGTTAATAGCAATTGCATGTTGTTAGTTTATCATTCCTTTGCATTTCATTATTTTATTGAAGGTTTGATTACCAAAACGGGTTTGACCAAGGCAAACCCCTATTCACTAATCCTTAAACCATTTTTCCCTATTGCATGTTTGTTTGCAAACCTAGGTATCATATTTGACAAGATTTTTTTGTTGAAGATTGGTTTTTACAAGTCAACTAGGTGCTTCAAGTCAACTTAAGTCTATTTCAAGCTTGGAGAAGGTTTTCTTTGTTTTTCTATATAATTGACTTTGGCAATTGGAAACAAGCATACTTTTCCATATCTGTGTTGTAGAGTTGTCTCTTGATTTTCCTAGAAATTTGGGAGAGGACTAATTCACCACCTATGGTGAATGAGTCCCACCTTAGGTGAAAATCTCAATTTTTGTCAAATTTTTGGATCTCGACAAACATAAACTTGCTTCGGTTTTCACTAGGAACTAATTTTCCACCTAGGCAAATGAGTCCCACTATGAAAAATCAGTAATTTCCATTAGCATCTAGAACTCTGAAATCATCACACTTCATCCAGGTGCACTCAGATTCATCCCTTCTCTTTTTGTTCTACATTATTTCTTCATTTACTTAGTTGTTTTCATATCACAAAGTGTTTTCAAACATAGCTTTAATTGCACTTTTGTATTCATTTTCATTCATTTAGATCGGTCAATTTCATTTAGTTAGATTCATTTAGGTTAGACAACATAACACATAACATTAAATTGAATGAACCATTAGCATTTTTGACCTACTTCTCTCCTTTAAGGTGGAAAACCCTAGAAGAATTAGAGAAGCCCTAGGAACCAAAAATCAGCAGTTCATTTTTGTGAACTTGATGTTTGAGCACTTTGCATTTTTTATTTCATTTACATATTGCATCCTAGTTTGCATGTGCATTAACATTCAATTAGTGCATTGTTTTGTTTTTGCATTCTAGAACATTTTATCTTGCATTAGTGAAAGCCTCATTTAGATTTAATTTTTGCATTGCATCTCATTGAAAAAATAGAAAACCTACATTCTCATCATTGTATGCATTTTTTAGGACATTAAAATCATCTTAAATTTTCTAAAATACAAAAAAAAATGCATATTGGGACTCATTCACCACCTAGGAATCAATCCCTCTACACTTGTTAAACAACATTTTTAGCACTTTTAGCATTTGTCTACATTTTTGCTTTGTCATTAGATCTCTATTACAGTTAGCAGCATTTCTATTATTTTCATTTCAAACTCTTAGATTAGTTTGCATTTGCATTCACCCCTCCTTCGTGGTACTTGCATGAGTGTTTGGTGCCCCAATGATAATAATTTGGTGAGATGAAGTTCTAGACTCATGGATTCCCACGATAGCACTTTCATCAACTGTGGACCTTGGGATCTCAAGAGCTCCTACTCCTAGTATGGAAAATGGTGCATTAGGCATTGATCATACCAATTCCATCCCTTCACCTTTCCATCTAATGAATGTTGACAACCAAAATAACTCTCTCCCTCAAGACAAGGTCATTAGTATTCATGAAGAATTTGAAAATTTACAACAAGACTTGTCCCTTGAAAACATTTCCCAAACCACCATACCTGCCATTGACAATCTTCATCGTTTGATTGAAAGTGATGATGGCTTGCAAGTGATGACAAGAATTGCTGAGATTTAAAATAAACACATGCCTCTTCTAATAACCAATCCACAACCATTCCTGTAAGCCAAGGAGGACCTCAAGTTCCTCCCCCTTCAACAATAGCTTCCATCCCAACTTATACTGATCCACAAGTCCATACAACTATGCATCAGGCTACTTCTTTCCTGATTTCCACTAGCATTCCTACTTATCTTGTGCCATTGCAAGTCCCTTCCACCACCTTCACACATCCTAGTATTCCTTTCACTTCACCTAACATCACTTACACTCCATCACCATTTTCCCTTCCACCTCAACCCACATACCCCGATCCCCTTCTTACACAACTCCTTACCACTGTTTCATCTATGCAACATCAACTTTCCACCATTAGCCAAGGTCAATCCACTCCACCTACATATCATGTTGATAGTAGTCCTTTATCCTTAGAAATATTACATACCCCAATGCCACAAGGGATAGAAATTCCTCGGTTTGAGAAATATGAAGGAAAAGGAGACCCTGTCAACCATGTTAATGCCTATACAGCTTTGTGTAGTGACTTTGTCCTTGACTTTAAACTATTGGCCAAACTATTTCCAAGGACCTTGAAAGACATTGCCTTAGAATGGTTTTCCAACTTGCCTAATCATTCCATCCGTTCACTCAATGAATTGGTGGATTCTTTCATATAAGTAACTTTCAAGTTCACATGACACCTAAAAAGACAATGGATAACCTTATGTGATGTAGACAAAAAATAGATGAAAAAGTCATGGATTTTATCTCATGATACCAATCAGTGTATACTCAAATTGATGTCAAGATTCCCATTGCACATCTGCAAAAGATGTTTATTGAAAACTTGCACACACACCTTCAAGATAAATTATCAATGATGAAATCCCCTTTGTTTATGCATTTATGCACAACATTATGTGAATACCATAATTCAATTTCAAGTCATGATTCAAAATCCACTTCTAACCGAGCTGACAAACTTGAACACAATAATCAAAACCAAAATGACCAATAAAACTTTCACAAACCAAATAGAGGCTTTTTCCAGTTTAATCTACCTCCTCAACCTCAACCACAGCCAACCCAATCAGTTCCAAATCAAGTGGCAGCTATTAAAGCAACAGTGCCTTATACCTATGGGGACCCAAAGAGACAGTTTACTCCCCTATGGTCCGATACCCTTCATACACAATGAACCACTTAATTCAACAATGCCTACTCACTTTTCCACCCGTCTGATTGCTTGATCCAAACTAGCCTTTACCACCCACGTTCAAACCTAATGCTTATTGTCATTTTCATCGCCAAAATAGACATGACACCAAACATTTCAAGCATCTCAAACATCTAGTTCAAGACCTCATTGATTCAGGCTATTTGTCCATTATGGGTGTTAATGATCAAGGAAATAAGTATGTTGCACCCCCTAACCAGAATTTGTAGATTTTCACTAATCCCATGCCTAAACATACTACCTCATTTGTCAAGGCTAGAGAATCTTCAACAACTGATGCAATGACTATTGATACAAATAATGAACAACATAATGCACCTCCCCCTATTGCTATGAAAAGTCCTCTGGATGCGCTAGTAGCTACGATAGACGTTATCCCTCATAAGGGCCAAACCACTAAATCTCTTAATATCACCTTTTCTTCTAAAGACATTAGAAAAATTTCTTGATGGTCCTTTTTACATAGTTGGAATAATCTATAATAAGCCCACTAATGGGATATTAATAGATCCTGCTTGTGGTGAGAATTTGATCACAGAGGAGTTTCTAGTATTACATGAGTTATATTAAGATGAATATAATAAACCAATTGCATGGATTAAGACACATACTGGTTTTACATGCCCAAAAATTGGATAGATCGTGCTACCCTTACAGATAGGACCTAAAACTGCAGAGGTAACATTTTCAATTATTCCACAATCTGACCAATTTTGTTTGCATCTAGGCCACCCTTGACTTCGCTCAATGAAAGCGGTCTCATCAATTGTCCACAAGTGTTTGAAGTTTCCACATGACAATGAGATAGTCACCATACATCATAGTGGCTTTAATCCTTTATCTTCCAAAGGTAACTTTTCATTAGAATCCTTTTTTCCTGCAACCATGGAACCTATCACACCTCACAAGGACTTCTTTTTCATAACCTATCAAAAGTTTAAAGCCAAAAAGATAGCTGAATTGTCTCTTTGTAACTCATCCCCGTCCACTTCCACACCTCCTATCATAGATGAAACCATGCTTCAACTTTGAGTTTGACATTGAGAAAACCATAAAACCTCCTGAACAACCACCCCTTGATGCTTCCCCGTCGTTTAAATGACCAAGGGAAGCTAAAACTACTCTTGTCATGCCTCCTTGCCTTAAACAAGTGTATAAAGCCAAAGAGAAAGTGGTTGATCCATTCTCTTCGGTTTCTTTTGTTCTTCCCTCTTTGGAAGTAGAAGAACCCATGATGCCTCAATCCACTCTTACACCTCAACAACACCAAAATAGAATTAAATGAAACTGCGGTGCTAGGGAATGAAGGCGTCGTTGTCGTCTCCTTGCTCGTCAATCTCGCATAGAAGAAGATAAAGAAAATAAATCTTTACCTTTGACTGAAGTAACAGATGACCACCCTCCTTCTCCTGACTTGCCACATGACAGTCTAGTGTAACATTCACAACAAATTGAGCCAATCCAACAGCCTCTGCTTTTAATCCATCCATCCTTAGAAATCACCCTTTGTCCTCTTGTTGTCATTAATCTTGATGATGATGATGATGCGATGATAGCAAAAATAAATGAAGAAGTGCATAACGATTTAAATTCTTTATTTTCATCGATGATGAGCTTAAATGATACATCCTCCTCACCAAGTGAAGAACCTGGTACAACTCCTAGTTCGGTGCTTGCAATTCGTCCTTTGGACAGTCAACCGCCTTCGCATTACACTGAACATGACTGGGAGGAAAATGACCTATTAGATGGTTGACTTGCATTTTCCTAACTAGCCTTTTTTCTTTTCTCTTTTTATTGTCCTTTTCATGTGTGTATTATGTTCCTTCATATTGTGTGTTTGTTGTTTCCCTCTCTTCATACACTTCTTCTATTCGTATCTCTCTTCTTATATATGGCGTACATTATCTTTTTTCTTTTTTTTCTTTTGTGTTTTCCTTTTGGGGATGATGCAAAGCGTAGAGACGCCCTATGCCTCTTCCATGTTGACCCAGAAGGTCTTTGTCTTTTTCTCTTTTTGTTTTGTGTTTTCCTTTTGGGGATGATGCAAAGCATTAAGACCGAAATGTCTCCTTCATGTTGACTCAAAAGCTTTTTCATTTTCTTTCACCCTTTCATTTTCATTCTTTTCACTTGTGTTTCCCTTTTAGGGACGATGCAAAGCGTTGAGACCACAATGTCTCTTCCATGTTGACAAAATGGACTTTCATTTCCTTTGTTTTTGCTCTCTTTGTGTCATTCTTCCAATTCTATGTGCTTTGGGGAATGATGATAGTTCTAGCAGCTCTTTCATAAACACATTGCAGCAACGAACATACTGACCCCAAATACATAGATCCCTTACGTGTTTTGGTGTGCTTTTTTTATTGGGGGAAAATCCATTTTAATTTATTTTCTTTATTTTCCCTGACATGATGCAACCTAACTTTAAAACATATGACTTGGCATAGGGATTTCCTATATTGGATCTCATGTCTTGTTTTTTTTTTCTCATGTTCTTTTCTTCTCTACTTTAAAGTAATTTCTCATAGAATGATGTAGCAATTCCTTTAAAAGTGGGGGCACTCATTACCATTATTCATTTCCATTCTTGGTTCCTAGTGTAGCTTTGGTCATTTTATGTGAGTGTGTTTGTCACTTTGGATGACATTGGGTATGATGTCCTTCATAAGTGTGATCTATCTTAGAAAATTACATTACTCTTGGTGGCTTGATGTGACGCACTATATCCCCTAAGTAGTGAATATACTATTGTTTGATTGGTCCTCTCTTGGAGACATTAGACACAATGTTCCCTAAGTGGCTAATCTTACATAAACTGAACAAGATTCCTTTAGACATCCTTTACATTTACACTTTTGCATTTTTACATTTTTCCTTTTGCCACCTTGCATAACCGCGGCTTGAATATTTGTGGTACCCTTTCATCTTTTTGTTCATGAGCATTTTTCTTTGGCACCTTGTTGAAGTTATGGAGTGGAATTATAACTATAATATGGTTGAGTGGGAAGCCCACCTACCGGCATGACTTTTCCCCATAGCCACCTTTGAGTTTGTGAGTGCATACCAACTAGCATATGTATCTTACCTTTTTGCACTTTCTCACCTTGCGAACAACTAGTTTTATGGCCCTAGAGTGAGTACATTTGGGCCTTCTCACCCAACGGACCATAATTGTTTTGTCACCCCAGAGTGAGTACACATTCTCTTCTTCATCTAATTCATCTCAACACTTGTGTGTTCCTTCATTCTTATGTCTAGTTTTCCATGGGATCTTTATCCTGGGGGCTTGATCATCACTCTTGACTATTGCATTCCATCTTGCTAACATAAGTACATTTGAACCCTCTTCTCTATGTTCATGGTTACTTTAGTGTGAGTTTGAAGCAAGTTCATCCTCTCACTAAAGTGGGGGCTAAATGTGTTGTAGAAAAATGGCCCCTTGTTATTTTGGTGGCCTTTTTAGGTCTTGTTTCATGGTGTTGGAACTATGTTTCTCTAATTTTTATGTTGGAACATGGCTTGAACATGCTTGGCACGAATTTCAAACTCAAATAATGATTTCTTGTGTAGGTGTTGTGAAAGTGTTGTAAGACATTTTCTACATTCTTCTAGACTATTTATTGCAATTCACCTAAATTCACCTTTTGTTATTCATCAACAAGTCATATTTTGAAATGTTTTAAAGTCTTGTAACAAGATTTCACACTTTTTTAGGCACATCTTCACTATTTATCCCTTTTTCGTACTTTATTTGACCCCTTTATGCTCTCATATGTTAAATTAAGTGTATTTTTTAGTATTATCCCAACAAACAACATTAAATACAACATATTTCACAACATGTTTTTAGGTCCTAAGTGGGACCCATTTGTTATGGGTGGTGAATGAGTCCCCCTTGGCCCAAAATTCAAAATATTTTAAATTTCCTTTTGGGTTTTTATTCAAACTTACTTGATGTCGGCCTATGATGAGGTATGAAGGGTAACTAAGGCACAAGTGTGTATAAATAAGTGATTTTTATCTCATTCTAACCCCATTCATCAAGTTCACTTATTCACCTATTCACTCAAGTATTCAAGCATTTTACAACATCCTTTCAAGCACTATTCAAGCACTTTGAAGCAGCCATTGACATTACTTCAGAATTGCATCATCAAGGGTTTGGTAAGTTAATAGAAATTTCATGTTGTTAGTTTATCATTCCTTTGCATTTCATTCTTTTATTGAAGGTAAAGTCTTGTAACAAGATTTCACACTTTTCTAGGCATAATTTCAGTATTTACACCTTTCTTATGCTTTACTTGACCCTTTTATGCCCTTATAAGGGTTAATTAAGCATGTTTTTTAATGTATTCACCTGACAAACAACATTAAATGTGATTGAATTCCCGACACCCACATTCAAGTCCAAGGTGGGACCCATTCGCCATGGGTGGTGAATGAGTCCCTCTTGGCTCAAAATTCATAATATTTGAAATTTTCTTTTGGGTTTTTATTTAAAATCACCTTATGTCGGCCTGTGATGAGGTATCATTGGGTTACTAAGGCACAAGTGTGTATAAATAAGTGTTTTTCTTCTCATTTTAAGCCCCATTCACCAAGTTCACCTATTCACACATTCATTCAAGCATTCAAGCACTTTGCATCATTGAATCAAGCATTCATCAAGTATTTTGGAGCAGCCATTGTTATATCTTCAGATTTCTTCAACAAGGGTTTTGTAAGTTGATATAATTTGCATGTTATTTGTTTATTATTCTCTTTCATTCCATTTCTTCATTAAGGGTTTGATTACCAAAGTGGGATTTGACCAAAGCAAATCCCTATAACCTAACCCTTAACCATTTTTCTCCTTTTGCATGTGTGTTTGCAGACTTGTTTATCTAGATTTGATAAGTTATTAAGTGTTGAAAAGTGGACAAGAAGTCAATAAAGTGTTTCAAGTCAACAACAACCTATTTCAAGCTTGGAGAAGACATTCTACCCATTTTCTGCATAAATAATTTCGTCAACCCGACAAGCAGTCAACCTTAGACTGGTGCCATAGGATTGGTCCCTAATTTCTCAGATTTTGGGAGTGGACTAATTTTCCATAAGTGGTGAATAAGTCCCACCTTAAAGCTGAAAATCCAAATTTTGTCAGATTCTGAATCCCGAAACTTAGAAACCAGCTTTTAACAGTTTTCATTAGAAGCAAGACTGATTTGGCATCAGTGGGAATGAGTCCCACTGGTGATTTTCAATGATCTCTGTCTGCATTCAAACTATTCTATAATCTTCATCAGACCTCCAAGTGCACTCTAAATCAACCTTCTTCTCTGTTTTGCATTTGTTCACACTTAGTTCATGTTTGCATATCACATTGTGTTTTCCAACATTGCATAATTCTTAGGTTTTGCACTCATAATCTCTCAATTTCATAGTTTAATTTCACTTACATCATTCCATTTAGTCTAAATAACATAATACATTGCATAATTTGAGTGAACTAGCTAGACTTTTGAGTGGGGTTTATCTCCCTCCTTTTAGGTGAAACATTCCTAAGAGTGCAAGAGTAGCCTATAAACCCTACCCAAAAATATACGATTCATTTTGGTTCAAACCTACATATTGAGCACTTTATATTTTTTATTTCCATTGCATATTACATCCTAGACTTCATTTGCATCAACATTTAATTAGGGTATTGTCTTATTTTTCCATCCTAGGGTTTCTCATATTGCATTAGTGAAAGACTCATTTAGACTTCATCTTTGAAAAAACTTAAAAATTGCATTTGCATCCTTCATTGGAATTTGAAAATCATTTAAATCACTTTAAATTTTTTGAAAAACACAAAAAAATCTCATAGTTGGACTCATTCTCCACCCTAGGTGAATCAATTCACTTGCATATTTGAGACAACATTATCAGGCATTTTCTGGGTATTTCCTGCATTTCTGTTTTTTGTAATTACTTTTTGTTTTACTTTCTAGATTCTTTTCTTGCTTCTATTTCTTGCATTTTATTTTACTTGCATTCATTATCATCATGGCATTTTCTTTTAATAAGTTTTGGAAATCATTAAAATCCTTGGTAGACATGTCCAATTGTGCCTTTGGCTGTGACCCTAATGACCTTGAGCTTCGTCATGCTCCAACTCCTCATTATTATCCTCCTTGTGATGTTGACATCATTGGAGAAGATGATGATAGCATGAACAATTTCTTCAACGAATGTCTTGATAACCTTGAAGCCAATGCAACCTCTTACCCATCCATGAACCCACCAAATCTTCCTACTATTGCACCTCCTGGATACCTTCATCCTAAAACTCAAGAGGGACCTAAGATCCCTCCATCAAGTGGACCTAGTCTCTCTCAACAAACACACCCTCAACAATTTTATGATCACAAAGTCACAAACACTCCCATCAACCTTGAACAAACATATGGAAAAGGATTCACTATCCTAAGTAAAAAAGGTTGTGACACAACACATGAGCATGACATTCATCAACTTCTAGAACAAAAACCAACAGACAAAAACACAACAAGCCTAGGATATCAAGATCCTCTTCATGTTGACAAGCCTCCTTTTGAGTATTGGAGACTTCGAGATGATGGTACTATGATCTTTGATTCTCCTCCTGACTTGAACATTCTCCTTCCACTTGAACAACCATTACCTAATTCTCTTAATAAGGATGTTAGGATCCCCATGGGTCCCCTTCCTCCTTCCATTCATGAAAAAGGAGAATCTAGCAAATGAAAACAACCTTACAAATTGAAAAAATTCAAGTTTCCTACTCATCCTCCACATGAATGTGAAAGGAGACTTCAATTGCTTTAAAATAAAGGCCTTATACTTTTACCACCTATGAATAGGTTGGTCATTCGTCCTAAAAATTCTAACATACCATATTGCAAATATCATTGTGTTCTTAGACATTGAGCTGAATAATGTTGAACATTGAATGACATATTGAACAAGTATCACTTCACTGATATTGACTGCTTTCCCATCATTCATTAAAACAAAATCCTTTTATCATGCCATAGTTGTAGAACTTTTTATTCTCACTATTACATGGTTCATCCCATCACCTTTCTTTGCTCATTCTTGCCTCACATCTAGTGGGGGGAAAGAAGTTCTTAGCCTCATGCTAGTAATGCATTTGTTCTTGTCTCTTAACTACGTTATTTTCCTTCTACTTATACCAATTGAGATTGTGAATCCAATAACTTGGTTGAATGGTTGACTTGGATTTGCATTATGAGCCCCTTTTTCACATTTTCCTTTGTGTGTATTGTGTTCCCCTATCACGTACATGTTTGATGTTCTCTCTCTTTGTACACTTCTATTTGTACCTCTATTCTTCTATATGTCGTGCATTTCCTTTTTGTTTTGGTTTTGTGTTCTCCTTTTGGGGATGACGCAAAGCGTTGAGAAACCCTAGGTCTCTTCCATGTTGACCCAAAAGGTCCCTTTTCCTTTTCCTTTTTATCTTTTCTTTTGTTTTTCCTTTTGGGGATGGCCATACAGAAACATAGAAGTCTCTTTGATCTTTCATTGTTGACCCAAGGTCCTTTCCACTTTTGTTTTGTGTTCTCCTTTTGGCATTGATACACAAAGTGAGTTTACCCTAGGTCTATTCATGTTGACCCAAAGGTCCATTTTCTTTTTTCCTTTATCTTTTTTCTTGTGGGGAAGTTTTTTCCTTTTTGGGAATGAGTGGTCCTGAACGTGAGACAAAGCGTCTCAGCTAAAATGTTGTTAATTTTTTCCTTTTCTTTTTCCTTTTCATTTCTTTTTTCTTGTCTTTCCCTTTTGGGGACAATGCAAAGCATTGAGACTATAATGTCTCTTCCATGTTGACCCGAAATGAACTTTCTTTTTTTTTTTCACTCTCTTTATGTAATTCTTCCAGTTCTATGTGTATTTCGGGAATGATGACAGTTCTGACCTCTTTCATAACAGCTTGTTAGCAAGAGAAATGAATATACTAACCCCAAATCTAGAGATCCTTATGTGTTCGGGTGTGTTCCTTTCTGGGGCAACTCCTTTTCTTTGTTTTCTCTTTCATTTACATGAAGCAACCTAACTTAGAAACATATGACTTGGAATAGGGGCTTTCCAAGTTGGCTCTCATGTCTTGTTTTCCTTTTTACATTTTCTTTCCTTTGCTACTTTAAAATAATTTCTCATAGAAAAATGTGTAGCAATCCCTTTAAAGTGGGGGGCATACATTGGTATCATTTCATTTGCATTCTTAGTGTAGCCTTGTCACTTCATACGATGCATTTGTCACTTTGTGGATGACATTGGGTGTGATGTTCTTCATAAGTGTGATCTATCTTAGCATATTACATTCCCCTTAGTGGCCTGATGCAACACACTGCATCCCCTAAGTTGTAAGTATTTTATTCTTTGATTGGTCCTCTCTTTGAGACATTAGACACAATGTTCCCTAAGTCACAGACCTTGCATAAAATTAACAAGACTCTTTTGAACATCTTTTACATTTTACATGTTACATTTTTGCATTTTACATTTTTGTCACCTTGCATAACATAGCTTGCATGCATGTGGTACCTTTCTCTTTGTTCATGAATTCTAAGCATACAAAGTTTTACTTGTCTCATGAGCACAAAAGCTGACATTTTCCTTTGTGGCACCTTGTTAAAGTTATCCAAGAATTATGCTTTAATATGGTTGGTAGGGAAGCCCATTAGGTGGCATGACTTTCCCCATAGCCACCTTTGTGTTTTGTGAGTGCACACCAACTAGCATATGTACTTCAATTTTTGGGTCTTCTCACTTGGTAGACCACCATGAGTTCTGTCACCCTAGAGTGAGTATGCATTCTCTTTTTCAAATAATCAGCCTAGATCTTATCCACAACTAGTTAGATAAATGATCGAAGCTCAATTCAATTTCCCTTTCAAAATTTGTATTCCTTTGTTCTTATGTTTAGTTTTCCTTAGGATCTTCATCCTGAGGGGATTGATCATCCCTCTTGATTGATGTCATTCCACCTCGGCTTATAGAAGTGCATTTGGATCCTTCTCGATAATAATCATGGCTACTTTAGTGTGAGTTTGAAGCAAGTTCATTCTCTCACTAAAGTGGGGGCTAAATGCACTATAGAAAAATGGTCCCTTGGACATTTTCACGGTCTTTTAGGTCTTTTCTTCATGATGCTTGGTCTATTTTGCTTTCATTTAATGATGCAATGTGGCTTGAACACTCACATTAGGTCCTTAAAATTCAAAATATGGCATCTTGTGAAGGTGTTGTGAAGTGTTTTAAAACCTTTCTACACTTTTCTAGACTCTATTCATTACAATTCCCCTAAAAATCACTTTTTCATCACTGATCAAGTCCTATTTTTGAAGTGTTGTAAAGTCTTGTAACAAAGATTTCATGCTTTTTTAGGCATAATTTTACTATTTACACCTTTCTTTTGCTTTATTTGACCCTTTTATGCTCTTATAAGGCTTAATTAAGCGTGTTTTTGAATGTAAACCTGACAAACAACATTAAATGTGACTTAATTCCCGACACCCACATTCAAGTCCAAGGTGGGACCCATTAAGCCATGTCCCTCTTGGCTCAAAATTCAAAATATTTTAAATTTTCTTTTCGGTTTTATTTAAAAATGCCTTATGTTGGCTTGTGATGAGGTATCATCGGGTTACTAAGGCACAAGTGTGTATAAATATGTGTTTTTCTACTCATTTTACATCTCCTAACTCATTCAAGCAATCTTTTCATTCATTAGCATTTGAGCACTTTGCATCTTATAATCAAGCGTCAATCAAGCATTCAATAGCAGCCATTGTTATATCTTCATATTTCTTCAACAAAGGGGTTTGGTAAGTTGATAGCATTTGCATGTTATTTGTTTATCATTCTCTTTCATTACATTTCTTCATTAAGGGTTTTGATTACCCAAAGTGGGATTTGACCAAGGAAAATCCCTATAACCTAACCCTTAACCATTTTCCCCCCTTGCATGTGTGTTTGTAGACTTGTGTATGCAAATTTGACAAGCTATTAGGTGTTGAAAAGTGGACAAGAAGTTAGTAAAGTGTTTCAAGTCAACAACAACCTATTTCATGTTTGGAGACATTTTGTTTGTTTCTGAGAATTATTTTTGTCAACCGACAGCAGGTCAACCATAGATCTAGTGCTATGGGATTGGTCCCCTAATTTCTCTCCAAATTTTTTGGGAGTAGACTAATTAAGCACATCAGTGGTGAATGGAAGATCCCATATAGGTTAAATCCAAATTTTGTCCAAAATTGAGATCGACACTTTCAGAAACCAACTTTTAATAGTTTCATCACAAAGTAATGGGGCCGATTAAGCCATAGTGGTGAATGAGTCCCAGCAGCTTATTTTCAATGATCTCACGTAGGCATTCAAAATATTTAAGAATCTTCATCAAACCTCCAAGTGCACTCTAAATCAGCTTTCTTCTTCTTTGTTTTGCATTTGTTCACACTTAGTTCATGTTTGCATATCACATTGTGTTTTCCAACATTGCATAATTCTTAGGTTTTGCACTCATAATCTCTCAATTTCATAGTTTAATTGCACTTACATCATTCCATTTAGCCTAAATAACATAATACATTGCATAATTTGAGTGAACTAGCTAGACTTTTGAGTGGGGTTTATCTCTCTCCTTTTAGGTGAAACATTCCTAAGAGTGCAAGAGTAGCCTATAAGCCCTACCCAAAAATCTATGGTTTTCTAGCATTTCTCTTTCTAATAAAATGTTCTCAGTAGAAGACACTTCAAACAAGATAAATAACAAACACTAATTTTCTCACAATCTCATAGATGGTGAGTTGTCATATTCACTGTTTTCAAATTAAAATAATTGATAATATTATTTAAGATGGGTCCAATAATCTCTAATTTTAGAATCAACTTAATATTATTATAATTATAAAAAAAAAATTAAGTTCTAGTATTAAAATAAAAATATATGTAAATACTTAAAATTAAAAAAATTAAATATAAAAGTCTTTGTAAATACTTGAGGGAAATTTAGGATTCAAGGGTCCAATTTGAAAAGGTATATCAAGGAGGTGCCTATCTTGAAGTTTTTTTTTTCATCCAATATTTTAGATTTGAGTAGTTTGTTCAAACTAAGACATCTAAAGACGAAAACTGTTTTTTGGATTCTGCATTTGATATCAAGAATGGAAACTCTTGTGGATGATCACAATTGTACTGATTTGTTGAAGATTTGAAGGTATTTTCAATTTATCATTGCAGTGCTATAATGTTTGTTGTTAATTTTTGAAGATTTCAAGTAAGATTTTAGCAATAAATGATTGGTTTGCAAACAAATTTGGTGATTGGCATTTGGAGGGTTGTCATTGTTGAATTTTCAAAATTTATTGCTGCTATTCATCATCATCTCCAGCTAGATTTGAAGCACTATATTGAAGAGAAAATTTATTGCCGACAAATTTTGACCAAGTCAGAGTTTTTGAACTACGATTTACGCAACAATGATTAAAGCCTTTTCAAGATGATTATATATATTTGACGAATCACAATAGAAACTTGATTGTTGGTGTCAATCATGGTTCAGATCACTACAATACTTCAACAATACTTCCAACTCATTTTGAAGTTCAGCTTCTCCTGTTTTTCAGTTCTATTGTAATTAAGAATCTCTCGGTATCGATGTTCTTTCTTAATCCCTGATATCTTCACAAGTTTGACCAATACTTGAATTGGAAAGGGTTTTGAAACATAGAGGGTGAGGGTGTGTATGGTGGCAGAGATTACATTCAATGTTGTGGAGTTCCACAATCCATAAGAATATCAAAATAGTTATTTCTGGATTAGATTGTGTGTAAGCTTTTTGGATCAATGTTTCGGATCACACTCCGTGATCCATCATCAGGATAGAGAGCTCAAGGATATGAAAAATTGGTTTGTTGCAGACCCAACAAGTATAAAAAGAGGTAGAAGGATGTTAGAGGGATAGGAGGCACAAGGCCCAAGGGATGACAAGAAAGAAAATACTAATAATAAAATTAAAATTAAAATTAAAAGAGACCATTGACCATTAAAAGAACAATTGCCCATATAAAGAAATGAAAACATATGAGAAAAAAGAAGAAATAGAAGACCAATTATATATTTATATTAATATATCTTTATTAGTGTAAAAATAAAGATATATTAATAAAGATGGAAGATAAAAATAAAACTTGTAAAATAAAGAAGATAATAAGGATGGAAGAGATTACATTTCCAATCAGATTGCGGGAGCAACTGAATGAGAGTCAAGTTAATTCCACAGAAGTTTAATGCCAAAGTGTAAGGTACAGGTTCGTTCTACCCAAAATTTTAATGACCGACATGGAAAGTGCAGGTTAATTCCACCGTGGAGTGCAATCAACTATCGTGGAATAAATAGTGTCCTGCACAAAATAATTGGAAGAAATTTAAGCCTGATTTGGAGAGAAATGTTTTGCCTTATTCTTGCCTCATTGCAACAAGTGTATTTTCAACATTATAAAAAACCCCCCTTCCATTATGCTTTGATGGATGTCCATACCGCTAATTACCGCACTATAATGATCAACCCTCTTTTTGGTAAACTTTTTGGGAGTATGATAGAAAAGCGGATCAGTGTTTGGGTGGAAAAGGAGGGAAAACGCGCAAAAGGGCAAGCGGGCTTCAGGCCAAAACATTCTACTATTGATCATTGCATGACTCTTAGACACTTGATCGAGAAAGTCTAGGATAAACAAGGAGAGGAGGTTTTTTGCTGCTTTGTTGACTTTAGGAAAGCTTTTGATACGGTTCCTAGGAGCAAATTATGGAGTAGGATGGAAGAATTGGAAATTCCAATACACTATAGAGTTGCTGTCCATAGGCTATATGAACAGGTTTGGGCCAAAATTCGAACCAAACAAGGATTTTCAGAACGTTTTGGAAGCGATATCGGGGTCAAGCAGGGATGCCCTTTATCCCCTACATTATTTGGGATATACATTGACAAATTAGAGGAGTGGATCGATAAGTTTGGTGGGGGTGGGGTCTACTTGACCAATTGTGTTATAAAGCTGCTTTTATATGCGGATGATCTTGTCTTAATGAAAAAAACAGCGCAAGATTTGAAGGAACACTTAAAAGCGCTAGAGCTCTTTTGTCATCAGGTGGGGATGCAAGTGAACACTACCAAAACTAAGGTCATGATCTTTACCTTGAAGAGAAAGAAGGTTCATAGGGAATTTGTTTTTGAAGGCAGCCCCTTGCAGGTGGTCAATGAATATAAGTATCTTGGCCTTGATTTCCACAACAAACTCAGCTGGGAAACGTGTAGAGCAAAGAGGATACAAGGGGGATGGAAAGCTTTACACTCATTGCAAAATAGATGCAGAAGGGCCGAGTTATGGGATTGGAAGACAAAGAAAACTCTTTTTGGGCTTTTAGTTGTTCCAGTGGTACTATATGGATGTGAAGTTTGGGGTAGCAACACCTCAGCAAAAAAGTGGAGATAGATAGAGAGATTACAAAAACATTTAATCACACATAGTCTCAAGATTAAATCTACTGTCCCTTACGAGATTGTTCTAGCTGAGGCCGGGGCTTTCCCTGTTGAAGCGTCTGCTATGTTTCGGTTGTTAAGCTATCTAAGAAGACTAGATAACATGGAGACTCATCGCTGGCCAAAAATGGCAACAAATGAACAATTAGATAGAAGAAAGAGCACATGGATGAAACAGAATATCAAATGGATGAGCAAGTGGGGTATTAGCATAAGTGAGTCTCCAAATGTCAATAGGGAAATAAAAAGGTATGTGTAAGGAAAGTTCAAAGAAAGCATGTGGAAAGGGCCACTTGGGAGGAAGAAAGAATACTATGTCAAACATTTTAACCCTACGCATGACCACACACAAAAGACCTACATCGGAATGGAAATAAAATGGAAAGCGAAAATGTTGATAGCTCAGATTAGAACAAGTTCGCACCAGCTTAGATGTGAGACCGGAAGGTGGATGATACCTAAAGAGGAGTGGGCAGACAGAAGGTGTAGATATTGCACTCAAGGAGTGGTTGAGACAGAATGGCACTACATCAGGGAATGTTCAGCTTACAAGGACATTCGGATCAATTATACTGAGACATTAAAAGGGAACAATTTGGGTGATCTGTTTGAAGAAGAGAAGATAATAGGGTTTGCAGATTTTCTGATCAAGATACACAGCAGAAGATCCAAGATGCAGAAAGAAAAAGAAACATAGGTTTTTTGCATTTTCTGGGGTTCACGTCTCTTCGCTTGCTATCTGTGGGTCCCATAGGCTGCTTGGCCTGATAATAGATTAAAAAAATATCTATTCATTCATACCCTTTTCCAAAGCTCCCATGGCACCGGCGTAGGAACGTACCGCAAGGGTTGTCGAGTCTGGCCTTACACCTGTGAGTTGCATTTACTTGAAATTTTCGAAAAACTTTAAAATAAATTGATTTGGTGCATATACTGCGATCATTGCAATCCATGAGATCGCATCTCTTTCATGCATTCTATCAAAAAATTCACGTGCCTTGTCTATGCTTCCACATTTTGCATACACGAATACCAGGGCGGTTGTTATTACATGGGACAAAAATGCTCTATCCTTCATGCTTTGATGGATGTCCATACTGTGTCCCAAACCTCCCATCTTGGCGAGCAAGCAGGGAGGATGCTGGCAAAGGTTGTGGAATTTGGCTTTACACCTGCATATTGCATTTGCTTAAAGGATTTTAAAGCGCTTTTGACAAGTCCATCTTGTGCATATCCTGCAATCTTGGTAGTCCTCGAGGTAGCGTCTATTTGAGGCATTTTGTTAAACAGTTGACATGCTTTGAATACATTGCTGGCAGCTATGAATTCATTTAGTTTTAGATTTCTGTTCAAATTTGCTCTCTTTTTCTTTTTCCTTGTCAAAATGGCTTTTATCTAGTTTTTTAAATTTTTTTAGTTATATGTTATTGATTTTTTTATTTTTTTTTTAATTTTATGTTATTGATTTTGTTTTCTGTTATTGTAGCTTAAGATTATCATTTTAATCTGAAATGTGCCTACACTAGCATAGGAGAATCAGCACTGGCGGAAACCCTAGGAGGTGAAGGCGTGGGCGGCGGCGCCTTCAGTGCAGGGGAGGCCGACGGAGCTGAAAGAGAGGGCGACGATGGTGAAGATGAAGAGGACTGTGGCGGCCGTGCAGGGTTGTGTTCGGGATTGCTGGGACGACGTCTTCTTGCTTTAGTTTTGACTCTAGCGCTGTTTCAGATGTTGCTAATGGCGCTGGTTCTGAAGGAGCAGATATTTCGGTTTCTGAGGGGAGTTTGTTGGCTGCTCAGAAATTTCTTGGTTGGAGGAGGATGAATCTCTTTCCGACATTCTCCTGGAAGCCCATTTGAAAGCTAAGAAAGGTTAAGTGCCTGGTTCTTCTATGGGGAGGAGTGCCAAATCAGATCTTGAGGAGGATATTCCACTTCTAACTTTATGGTGGGAAGCCCAACGCTCTGCCCAAAAGTCTATGTTGCATGATGAGGGTTCTGATAGTCTAGGTTAGGATGGGTTTAACCCGTGCAGATCTCTCAAGGGAGGCTTTCTGTTGCCCTCTCCTTTGTCTCCTCCCCTGCCTCTAGCTAATTCGGAGACAACTCTTGACCACATTTCCCCTGTGGTGGCTGGGCTTATTGAGGGTTCTGATACTGGGGTGGGCTCTCTTTTGGGGTTTCCCTCGGTGGTGATCCCCATTCCTGCTGCTCTTGTTTACAATGGGTTGCAAGACAGTACTGTTTTGTGGGGTCCCCACTTCAAGTTTTCTCTGCCTCATTGTCTGTATTCTGATCTTCCTGTTTATTAGGGAGTTGCTGCTTCTGGAGTTGCTTCTCAGGAGGCTTTTCAGAATGTACTCAGCAATGATGAGATTCTTCTTGTTCCTTCTTTTTCTCTCAATATTCCAGATGAGTGGGTCAACAGATCTACAAAAGATTTGCATTCTGCTCTTATTGGGAGATTTTTTTGGTTATAGACCAAATATTGACATTCTCTGTAGTTGGGCTTTTGATTGTTGCAAGGTTTCTGGTCTTCGTATTACAACTTTGATGAATGGTTATCTGCTATTTTCCTTTCGTTCTATGGAGGACTACACTCGCATTTGTCAGGGAAACCCTTGGTTTTTTGGCAAGGCTTTTCTTCATTTAGAAAGCTGGTCTGCAGGCTTCAACATTTTTGAGATTAATTTTCTGCCTATCTGGGTTCGTTTACCTCAACTCCCATGGGAATTCTAGTATGATGGTAGTCTTCAGGATATTGCTAATGTTGTTGATTGATTTATAACCTTAGATCATGTTACTAAATCTAGATCCAGCTTTCTTTATGCTAGATTTTGTGTCTTAATCTTTGCTCCAAACTTGGGGGTTTGGTTGCAAGAACTTCAATATGAAGCTTCTCAGCTGCTCCAACCCAAGTTTCCTCTGCCTCATGACATAAAAGTGTTGGATACTACTTTGAATGACCACAATGGTAAGGTTATTGAGCAGACAGTTGTGTTCCCTCCTTTGGATCCCGATGTTCAACGATTCCTGAACAAGATAAAGAGGAAGTTCGCTTTTGAGCTTGGTGATCCTTCTATGTCGTTTCACTCCTGTCTTGTCCATCTTCTGAGGCCTCTTCTCAAGTTTGGTTACAAACCGCCTTGATCTTTCTTTGGCTGCTGGGTTTTTTTGGGATCTGTCCTTTTCCAGCTTCTGTTTTATGCTCTGGTCCTTTGCTTTTGCTAGTCTTTCGGTTGTCTTTGTTTTCGTCTTCTTGTCTCATTTCTTGTGAGACTCCTCTCTTTCACCTCTATGACTGTTATGTAAACGGCTGCGGGCCCATCCCACTTTAAGAATAAGGTTTTTCCCTAAACAAAATTCCATGCTTGTAAGGTTCATGGCAACTCAGAATACTAATTGCAGTTAGAAATATGCACATACTACAATAGCATAATTAGATTGCTTCCCGAAATTGCTTCTCTCTACTTCGCTCTCCTTGTTTGTTTGGGTATGGCAATTTAGGAGGAATCATTTTAGTCAGGGATGTGCCCAGGTCAAGATAGGATGATTAGAAAAGTAGTTACAACTTGAGGTAATTGGAGATCTGGGTTTCATTTTTTTTAGGTTTTTGGTTTTTTTCCTGATGTTAAGAAATTATAGTTCATAAGAATATTTTGGCATGCCATGAGAGCACATTTCTTTGAGACATAGTTCACATTATGCTTCTACATTTTGGATACATGTCTCCCAGAGCATTTCCAATTATAATATCTGACAAAAATATCCGTTCCAGCACGCTTTGATGGATATTCATATGTTGTTCCAAAGCTCCCATGTTGTGTGTAATCTGAACTCATGGCATTCCATGAGACCACAGTTTTTAGCCATTCAATCAAAATGTTCACGTGCCTTATCTATACTTCCACATTTTGCATACATGTCTACCAGAGCATTTCCGACTATTATATCTGACAAAAATCCCCCTTCCATTATACTTTGATGGATGTCTATACCTTGTTCCAAAGCTCCTATTTTGGCATAGGCAGGAAGGATGCTGGAAAAGGTTATGGAAATTGACTTTGCAAATGGAAATTGACTTTGCAACTGTCAATTGCATTTGCTTGACATTTGCTTGAAAGTTTCTAAGGCCTTATCAATAAATCCATTTTGTGCATATCCTGCAATCGTTGCATTTAAATCAGAAGGCTTCTGTTTGAGGCATTATATCAAACAGTTCACGTGCCTTGTCTATGGTTCCACATTTTGCATGCATGTCTAACAGGGTAATTGCAACAAAATCCCTTTTCCATTATGCTTTGACGGATGAGCATACCCTGTTCCAGAACTCCCATTTTAGCAGAGGTAGGGAGGATGCTGGCAAAGGTCGTCAAGTCTAGCTTTACACCTGCCAATTGCATTAGCTAGAAAATTTCTAAAGACCTTTCAACAAACCCATTTTGTGCATATTCTGCAATCATTGTAGTCTATGAAACCACATCTCTGAGGCATTCTGTCAAACAATTCACCTGCCTTGTCTATGCTTCTACATTTTGCATACACGTCTGCCAAGGCAGTTGTAACTACATCTGACAAAAACTCTTGATCCTTAATGCTTTGATGGTTGCTCATACCCTGTTCCGAAGCTCTTACTCTGGCACAGGCAGGGATGATGATGCTGACAAAGGTTGTGGAATATGGCTCGACACCTGCCAGTTGCATTTGCTTGAAAGTATCAAAAATCTTTTCAAAAATTTCATTTTGTGAATATCTTGCAATCATTTCTTTAGACATTCTGTAAAACAGCTCACGTGCCTTGTCTATGCTTCCGCATTTTGCGTACATGTCTACCTGTCGACATTATTTTGGAAGGACGTGCATTATAAAATGGTTGTCTAGCAGAGTCTCGTGATAAATTCTCGGAAGTTAGAAATACTTTAAAGACTTTTGGCTGTCTCTTTGGTTGTAGTAATATAAGTTGCGAAATTGTCGCATAATTTCTTTTAGTAGCTAGACTGTTGGAACTTTTTTGGGGATTGCATATACAACGGGAACACCGATGTATCATTTTTCATGCTTTAAGCAGGCTGAAATAAGATCCACTAGACTTCACTATTTGCAATAAATAGTTGTAACATGCATAGTTCAACAGGTAATTCCCTTCTATAAAGAAGGCTTAAACTTGCAAAACCTCGTACAACAAGCGATTTTGAAATGTTATATTATTGCAGTCATCCAATTAACTGTTTATTGAGCTGTTCAGTCAAACAGCTCAATAAACAGTTAATTGTTGTTGTAAAGGGGTTAATGTCTTATTTTCAGGATTGATTTTCTTCAATGTTTACGATTGGTCTTATCAGATTCAGCTGTTATTGTCATGATTTTGATTGATGTATTCCCTGTGGGACTGTTTTAAGTCTGCTGTAGTTTTTGTGTTTAGTTTTCACTGCTGTTTATACAGCTGTTGTCATCTATTGCTGCCTTGTAACTGTTGTTGTTTTTTAGTTGTTGCTGGTTCGTCTCTTTGTGCTTTTTCTGCAGTTTAATACTGCAACCTCTTTGTAATTTGCATACTTTCAATACAAAAATTAAAAAAAAAACTGTTTTTTGATAAAATCTATCATGCAACTCACATTTTGTTGGAGGGTATTACACAAACTTGTGGATATAGTTAAATGTATGAGTGGACAGAAAACTGGCTGTTCTAATTTTAACATATATTTTTATTTTATTTAGTTTTATTTTTGTTGAATTTAATTTGAAAAATATATTTATTTTACAATTTTATTTTGAATATTGATATACACAATCTTATTAAAATTAAATCTGATTAAGCTCTGACCAATAGAGATCTTTGACATTTTATTATCTCAAAATTGTGATTTATGATTATAAAAACTTAGTAAGAGAAGCCTAAGATTTAATTTTCACTCTTGACAAACCATGATATTTGTGTATTCACTTTTCCATGTCAAGCTGCTATAACTTTCAAGAATATAAAAGAATTTATTTTCGTATTTTTATTTGTGAAAACACTGAAGATATCTTTCTCTATTTGGTTATGTGTATCTAACAAAATGTTGAGATTATATAGACAAACTATTCAAAATTCTAAATCATAGTCATTAGGAAATTCTAGGACATGAACTAAGATCCCATCCATCCCATTTATGACACTTATCTTGTCATTCCTTCCATATAGAACAAAAATTGGCCTCCAACATACATAGCCAAAATATCATTTTTACATTAAAATGTAGGGAATCTATGTTATAGTACCCAATATATTACATTTAATAATGACAATGATGACATCCACCAATCATGCACATGAAACTATTTTTAAATTGAAAATATTTCTATATTTCTCCTTTACCTAAGGTTTCACCAATCACCATGTTACATATATGCTAATGCTCTTTCTTGTTACATAAAGGAATGCCCACATGATATATGACATTAATGGGACTTTATTTGCTCCCTCATGGTTGTATTGCTTGAACTACATATAAAATAGAGTGGATCTTCTTTTCTTTGAGAATGGCTTTCTTAACTCCCAAATCATCTTTCAAAAACTTGTCTCCTCACCTAGTCATTCTTGTTATGCTAGAGTCTCCACTAGTTTCTTTATCCTTAGCCGCCTTATTTATGGTGTTTTGTTGCTCCCTTGCTCTATTTTTTATCTTTAGTCTAATGAGGGTTTCTCTTCTACTCTCTTGTGTTTGTGGCTCTTGATTTGTGAGCTCTTGATTCACTTGAACGCACTATGAGTCTTGTATCTGCATTAATAGCAATTCTGCTACTTGTCTCTTATTTTTGCTAACTTCTCTCTTCATTCTTATTTGCCAACTTGGATCTATCTTCATGAATTTCCTTGTTGGAAACTTAGCAAAAATATCAATTGCATGATTGATACATTATAATGAGAAGTATATATACGAATGTCAATTTAATTTACAAAAATAATAACAAAATTAATTTGTGAATGACCCTAAAGCGGCTATCTACTAAGTTAGAATTAAATTACATTAAATCAGGGGGGGGGGAATATTACATGTACAAAAAACTCTACAACTATATGTTCATTATCATGAATTTCATTTTTTTTACATGAGTATAATTCATAGAAATTAGAGTTTGGTTGATTGTGTAAGGAAATCTATGTTGTCTTAGATGTGAAACAAAGTTGATGCAAAGTAGAGGTCAATAAATGTGTATGAAATATCAAGACGCATGCCTAAAGATGTGTTTGTAGATTCTATGTAAATACAAGTGAGATGTATTTGTGACCCTATAATGCAAAGTTGTGTATGAGATATGTCTTTACCTTTGTAGGTGACTAGGTTTTGGGGTGCCAAAAATTGATGGATCCACTCACTTTTCTACCCTATATAATTTATGTATGTATATTTGAGTAACGTTTAAAGGAAAAAATGTGTAGGATTAGGAGAAGCAATTAGTTTTAAGAAATTTAAGAGTCCATCAAACAATTGTTCCATTCGAATGTGATAGGTATCTATGTTGACAAGATGGTGATTCAAAGGTGTTAATGCCAACTTGGACTTTTATTAGGATTACTAGTCTCCAAAAATAATAAGAAAGAAATAACACTTTCAAAAAATTCAAGCATAAATGGCATTAAGCGTGCTAGATTGTAGATGATGATGGAGGGAGTTTGTGGGTTTGTGACATCTTGAACTATTGCTATTACGATTATGTCTAGTGTTAGATTTTCTTCTTCTATGTTTTTCTCTTTCCTCTTTTTTTGATACTTCTATCCTTTTATGTTGTTCTCAACTTCTGAAAAGAAATTTGAGGAATGGGTTTGAAACCATAGTGGACCTCATGACAACATTGTGACACTAGATTTTTCACTCAAAGTGGGAGTATGACCTCCAAAAAATAGCTAAATCTTGGGGCCTTTAATAATTTAGTCCATTGAGTGATGGATTCAACCATTATTCACAAGACCACTTTAAATGTTCCCACATTATGAAAATCCTCATATTGGCATCGAAATAACCATAAAACACATTCCAAAATGAAAGTAAACTAGAGTATTCATGAAAATACTTAAATCAAACTCTCGGCCATAGCTACCTTAAGCATGCCCTTAATAGTCACCCAACCTTCCTAGTGGACCAAAATGAGTCACCCAAAACAATGAAAGAAAAGGACAATGGAAAAATGAGACTAGACAATGACAACAATGACATGAGAAAAGAAAAGAGTGAAAATGTGGGAACACAAACAACAAAAGCAACAGAAAAAAGGAAGAAAAAACAACTAAGCTACTAATGTACAAGGGACAGTTCCAAGCCTTCATGGGCCAAAATAATGTTTGAGGAACTGTCCATTGACTAGTAATATGACAAGTTCCCCCATTAACGTATTTAACTGAAATGCATTCTCCCCAAGGATCTCAATGATTTCATAAGGCCCCAACCAAACCCTGTCGAACTTCTAGTGGTCAACCTTCTTTTCCTTCTCCTTATCCCACAAGAGCACAATATATAATATTCTAAATTCCTTGATCTTAGCCCTTTTGTCAAACCAACATTTAACGACAACTTGGTGCTTAGAAAATTGTTGTAGTGAAGTGTCTCCTTTTTTTGTTGGCAGCTAGTTGTTGAACATCTAGAATACTGAGAGGGGGGGTGAATCAGTATTCCATAAAACCATTCACATAAAATCCATCTAAGCATTATCACAAATCTGACTAAATTACTAGAAGAAAACATGAAATCAAAACAAAACATCAACACACATGAACACCTAAATTTTTATGTGGAAAATCCAAAATGGGAAAAACCACAGTGAGGATTAGCTCACAATATAATATATCTAGATATAGAATATTACAGGGCTTACTGCTAGGACTCACTGTCCTTGAAAGGCTCACAACTTAAATACAAAAAGATGGCTAACCGCCAAGATACAAAAGTGTATGGCTCACTATCATAAGTGTGAATTGATGAAGTATGCGCCTTCCCTATGTTGGAGTTCAATTCTGTTGAAGCACAATGCATGAGTAACTCACTCAACTACTCATCTATACAATTCACACATATTCATTTTCAACTTCTACCATGCAAACTTCCTCTCTTCCATTCCACACACCACACACCAAAGAATGTCTTACATATATATACATGTCTATCCATGTTTCTTAATTAGGTCAGCCTAATTAGAGAAACCTTAATTTAAAAACTAAATTTGTTGGCATAGACCTAAGATAGATCAGTATTTAGTATTAATATGCAGTTAGGTCGGCCAAAGTTAAACCAAAACTTCAAACCTATGTACACTCCATCAAATGTGCTTGACACAAGAACATGTTTACTCATTGAATTCTCCCTTGGATGACATCTAAGTACTTATCTTCAACACCGCACGGTATGATAACAAATTATGAGAAAATACGGAATCTCCCACAATAGAGTGGAGGAGGAAAACTTATTGAGGACTGCATAATATAATATTTTCATTCATATTTCCCAAATGCCTTCACATATCATCATGAAACTCCAAGGTAGAATACATCTTGTAGGCTTAGAATTGTGTACACAATACTCTAATGATATCTTTTACTGAGATAGAATCTAAACCAAAAAATTGACGTATAGAGACAATGAGAAAGCACGAAACTATTCACAACCAATTGGTAACATTTCCTCACAACCCATACACTCTAACCAATTGAAACCATTTCAGAGAATGCAACTAATGTCAGGGAAAATCATGTTATCAACTTCTGAGCATATCATACAAAAATAAGATAGTCTAGATCAAAATAACAGATCAACAAGCATTCATAACCAGAGCAACAAAATATTGGCAATCAACAAAATTCCATTATTTGTTGACATCAATGACAACCTATCAATTTCCAACAATCTCCCCCTTTGTCATTGATGGCAACGCACGATGTGAAAACCATCAAAAATACCTCTTCCCAACTTACACACAAAAACTTTTCAATTTCTTCTTTGTTTTCACATGATGTTTCTATCTCCCCCTTTAACATCAATGGAAAAGGAAAAAGGAGTTTCAGTGCATTAAAAATCCCTTTACAAATCTAATTACTCCTCTTGAGGAGTACATTCCAAAATTGATGATGAAAAATGACTAACCAAAGGTGGTAGATGACTAAAGATGTCTAAGGATCCCCGTCCATGAGGATCTCCCTCAATTCCAAAGCTTTCTTGCCTTTGTCAAAGCGTTGCATGGATAATTGAGGTCAATTCAAGTATCATTTCCTTCAACCACAGTTATGGGAGAAGCATAAGAGTTCAAACCCTTTTAGCAACCAAACAAACATAGTAGATAGGAGCACACTCAATCTTAATTAAATCTTTGAGCTTCCTATACATCTCAATCAACTTTCCTATTTCCTTGTGTGATGTAAGGTATTCTTCATGTAGTCTTGTCAAACCATACCAAGTCTGATCATCCAAACTAAGAGTAGGATCAAATGTGCTAGATGCAAACTTAATCTGGCTTTCAATTGTGCTCTCATCATCCTTGAGTCTTTGAATTGCATCAGGCCAAGACCAAAAAAATGTGAATAAAATCTTAATTTCTTCCTCAGAATATTGAATCTTCTTGATTTTTTCAAGTGCCAAGCTATGAGTAGACTTGCACTTATCTACAATTTCTGACAATGTTTTTCTTTCAACCCAAGAGACCATGTTACTTAACTACTTTGCTCTTTTATTCATTGAATCTATCAGATAATACATTTGATATTTCTTTAACAACACTGGGAGCTACCTGAAGATGTGTCCTACTTCTGGCCAATTGCTTGAGTCTCCTAGGAGCAAGGTCCACTTGAGCAACCAAGGCATGAGCTACAACTACTTTCCTCTTTTCTCCAATGGTAGGCTTTGGTTTACTAGAGACAAACTTAGACTCTTCAAGAGCTTTAGCTACTTTAGTGTAGGTTCCTAATCTAGGTGTGCTAAGATCCCAAGGGATGTTAACCAATAATTCAATGAAACCAATGGCATAATCCTTCTCAATTTCATATCCAAACTCAGGTAACCATGAATTCCTAGGTTCAACTACCTTGATGATGCAACTACTAGAGTTTACCAAAAAGATTATATCATTCTTATACTTTGAAACCAATTCTCTTGGAATTCTCCTTCTTCTATTCATTTTCCTTTGAAATTTTCCAAAGAATGCACCAAGGGCATCTTCTTGAGCATCTAAGTCCCCAATGTTTCTCATAAGCTCCTAAATATGATGAGAAACTAGTCTTCTATTCTCCTAACTAACTTCTCCTAATCCAAGCATCTCCTGCATAAAGTAGAAAATCAAGCATAAAATCAATGTACCATATTTGAATGCACCTTTCTTCTTCTTGAATTCTCTCAGATTCTCCAATAGTTGCTGTTGGAGCAGCTCACAGAGATCATATTCAAATCTATTCTCAACCATATCTAATGTAAGATCAATTGTGGTAGTATAGACATCGTTGTCACCAAAAATCATCCATGAAATAACTAAGGTTACACACTGAACTATCGGGTTGGAGATTCCAACAAATGTGTTCCTCATCAAACCCTTTTCTCTATCAAAATTATAAATAGGAGTTGGTCTGGATGATGATAATCTAATAACTTCCCTAATTACATCTCTGGATATCATATGTGCTTCATTAAGCCACACAAAATCACCATGAAATATGCTAAGCACCATTTTGACGCATCTTCCTTCACTACTAAAGTCAAGAAAATTGTTCCATATATTCAATTTCATTTCCGTGAGCACACTGTACTCTAGTTTTAGGGTAAAACCGTTTCCAATTAATTCTTCACTCCACAATATGTGAGCTTTTTCGTAACTAGATTCTTCCAATTCTCCACGAATGTATGCTCCAACATCTTCAATTAATATGACACCTAGAGGAATATTTGAAAAAGCACCCAAAAGATCAAGTTCTAGGGATTTAACAAGATGTATTTTGTACTCTATTTCTGGTCTTTCTTAAATTTTTATAAGCTAAGGAAAATCCATTGCATACAAGACACCACAAATAATTTAGAAGTAGTGGCATCAAATTACCTTTTCCTTTTCTATCAAAGTCGAATTCAAAATTTCCATAGGATAAACTTGCTTTGGTTTCTTCAAGCTTCATCTTCATGCTTCTTCTTGCACAAATGCTTTCCATTGAATACATTTTCCTAAAAACATATGAATTCACTCTTTTCATCCCAATTGCTTGTACAATTAATTCTTGAGATCGTAAGTAGATCACCTCAAAATTCGTGAAAGCTTTCATCCTTTCAAATTCTGCTAAATACATTCTTCGCACATGTGTGACTGCAAATTCCTTTTGCAAGAATTCTTGAGTTCATAAACTTAAAAAATATACTTCTATCATGATATGACATCAAAGGAGGGGTTAATAAATTTTCTAATTAGTGTTCCCCCTTAGCCAAGTTTTAGATTAATTTTTGAGTAACGTATCTACACCGGGAGACAATATAGAAACAAATGCTTCTAGTTATACTTGAGTTTCAAATTCTCCTTCTTTTCTCCATATTCTCTCCATTTCTTTCTTAACTTTTGTCATATAACCTTGATAGCTGATTAATATCCTTTTTATGGATTGTTACCTCTCAATTTTATGGTTCCAATAGGTTTCAGATTGTTGCAATTAAAGCAAACAACATTCTTCCATCCAAAATTTATCTTATTCAATCCATATTTGCATTGGTTAGCTTTATGCCCAATTAAATTGTAGAGATAACAGTGACTTTTAAGCAAATGAATCATCTTATCTAAATTTTGATTTCTCTTGATTTCATCATTTTGCTTTGCTTTACTTTTGCAATCTTTTTCCCTATGTTCAAACTTATTGCAAGAATAGAAGACATCATTAAACGATAAGTACCTTTGAGAATTAGGTTGTCTGATGGGAGTCCTTCTGGTACAAATTCTTTGTCCATCTTTGCATAGAGTCTTCTCATTTAGAGGTTGCTTTATCTCTAATTTTTGTTCTTCTTTAAACCCTAAGCCTCTTTTATCCATTACAGGTCTTTGAGAATCAATCAACTCATTACGCTTTATAGAGCTTGTCTTGAATTTATCCTCAAATATTTTTTCCTCTTCCAGATCTAATCTCAAAATTTCCATTTCTTGCTTGAGCTTTATACATTCATTTGTCTTCCCTTGAATTTCAACTTTTTGGTAATCTTCAATCCTTTCCTTTTCTCCCAATTGATGAAGCAGTCTGGTGATATCATTATGCTCTCCTTTTAGTTGAATACATGAATATTCTTATCTTCTCCTCAAATCCTTGATACAATCATTCACTTCCCTCAACCGTGTTCGGCAAGAACCACTTCCAAAGGAAAAAAATTCTTATATTCAAATTTTGGGACCACCCTCAAGTTGTTAGGATTCTTCAGAGGAACCAAGCTCTAATCGGTGATCCCACAATAATGGTTTACAATTTTTGGCCAAACTGGACACTGATTTTTTTTTTTAACTAAATCTTCACATTCGGGCACCTATAGCGATTAAATCGTGAGGAATTTGTAGATGACGCAAACTAGAGCCTTGTCACATTTTGTTTGTAGATTCTAAAAATATTTTTTTCAATTTTTTTGGAATCATATTGCACTTTTTTTCCATCTCCCACGAAAAATTGGTTTTTTTCAAAAAACA
>VDFB02011679.1:0-18980 GCA_007258455.2 Sequoia sempervirens
AGATCTTCCTGAATGTTCAAGTCACCCTGATGACTACAATCGGCGAGACATCTCCCTGTCGCTAGGACCACATACCGACACACTTGAGTTACCCCGACAGCTCTAGGAGAAAACATATCGGTGAGACAACCCTCCATCGCTAAGACTTCATATTGAAGCAAACAGGTTACACCGATGATCCAGTCACCATAGGTCACACCGACATATGCTAGGCACCCGATAAAAAACCCTTCTATTGCTGAGACATTCCCACTTGGCAAAGGGTTATAGTGAATGCACCAAGTCATAGTGATAGGCTCCTTCGGCAAGACAGAAGCAAAGTCACAACGACATGAGCAAAACACAAGATTACTGAACTGTCAGTCGGCCAGACACTAGGAATGTCACAGCGACCATGCTTTCTCAGAGGTTTCAGCCTGTGAGATTGAGGAAATATTCCAACAATCTCCCACTTGACGAAGATCACACAGACACCTTCAAAGCAACCAAAAACTAGGATCACACTAGCTCCACCAGTTCAAGCCTTGCAATACTCAAGACACCCAATCAACATGATTCAATAGATAACAGTCCATTAGACAATCTGCAACAAAGACCAGGCATCCAACTGCAACTCACTGACCAACAAAGCAACCGATCACAACCTTCCAGGAAACCACATAGACCTCAAACATGCTCTCATGCTCCATCAAGAAATCAGCTCCAACATACAAGATGTCCACCATCCAGGAAACAATCTTGTCATCTTCCAACATGCCACCTATGGAAGAAGGATACAATGCCAAGGTGTATAAGCACCATTCCAACGAACACAAGCAAAAGATCCCAGTGATATCACCAACAAGATACTGCTACCACTTCACTGTGCTCAAACGCTATGCATAAGCAATATCAACTTCAAAGCCTCAAACAAAACACAACCATGAATTCATCCTCTTGAAACAAGATAAATAACACTTAGAATCAACAATAAGAATGACTACTTCCATCCAACTCCTGATAAACCCACAATTGAAAATAGCACCCACAACCATGCTATACCATCCAATCACACATACCAACAGGTAATCAACATTAGCAAATTATGTTAAACCATTAGAACAACTAGGTCTACTTATATTTGGACTTTGATCCTGTGATTGAGTCCAAGGTCTTTTGTTTACCAAAAGCCACATCCCTTAGAATATCTTTGTTGCTAGATTCCTTTAGGGAAGGTCTTCCAACCTTGTTTCCCCCACCAACATCTGACTTCTTTTTCTTTTTAGACTTATTTGGAGCTTGTAGTCATTCCTCCTCATCTTCTCTATCATTGGGGTGAGGGGGAAATCCCAATATGGCCATGGATTCACTCAGGTTTCCACCCTCCTTCTGAGATAGAAATGAAATATCTCCTAGGGACATAGTCGAGGCTGAAGACACAATTTCTCCTTCTTCCAACCATTCCCCTTCATTAGAAACAAGAAAATCTTCCTTTCAAGTCTAAATGTTGGCCTCCTTATGATCTTTTCCCATCTCTTCAATAAAATTTACTTTTATCCTTTCCTCCTCTACCTTTGGGTTCCAATCATTCAAGAAACTCGAGGTTGGGATTATTTCATCCAAGGATACATCCTTAAATTCCTTACTATCCATAACTCTGGAAACTACTAGAGGATCAACGAGGACATCAACCATGCCACTAGAAGGAGCATCCTTCTCAGGGTGGACAACTTCCACTTGGAAAAGAGCTTCCTTAAGAGGGCAGTCAACAAAGACATCCTTAGAGATCTTAGGCATCTACTCAGAAAGAGATTGCAAGACATCATTGGGTGCCTCAGTGGATCTTCTACTACAAGAATCAATAAGGTGACCAATTTTTTTGCAAAGCTGGTAGAATTGTCAAGAATTTCCATATTCAAGGGGTTGGGACCAGTTTCCAAATTTTGACTTAAGAAGAACAGAGGTTGGTAGAACCATGTTAATAGCAACACTAAGAAAAATACGAGCATAAACTATTCTATAATTTCTTGTGTAATTTTTCAATCGCTAAGTGGCTACCAAAAGAGTTAGCAATCCCTTTCAGGATACTCGTCTCCCAAAACTCAAGGGGTAACTTAGGGAGGAAAACCAAAGTTGGAGCCATAGCCCCCAGGTCTATAGAAGGGTCAAAGCCTAGTTTCCATTTGCACACGGAGAGGAAGTTCTTGAAGCCAACATCAAAGGTCCAAGGTCCACCCGTTAACACCTTGAACATGTCTTCATAAACCAAAAAGGAGAAAAGGAAGGTACCTTTGGGAATAGCATTGATAGATACAACACCTTTTAGGTTCCAAATCAAAGCAGATGTACCTATTCAATATTTGGCTGATAGGCTAGAAACATTCCAACTAACGCCAACTTGAGGTTGTCCATTACCTTCAACATCAATGCTTTTGGGACGTCAACTTCCCAACCAGTAACAGAGTAGGGAGCAGACTTCAAAAACCTTTTACCCATAGTTGGTGAGCTAACACCCACCATTTTTTACACAAAATAGGTTGGTTCTTCTTCAAAGAAGAAAGAGTCTAACCCAAGAGTCGAGGATAGAGGTGACTTTCTAGAAATACCCCTAGTCCTTCCCCTAGGAGAAAGGACAAAGGTACAAGGAGGGGAACCCATATGGGGAACAACAACATTAGCAGCTACCAAAGCAAACACAACACCAGACAAAGGGACAACATTCCTAGAATGGGGAGCCTTCTTGACCCCCCCGCCCAATTGGCCAATGAGAAAGTCAAATCAGAGCAAGAACGAAAATATATAAAACAGTAAGAGTGAGAAAGTTGTAGAGCAAGAGCCAAGCATTATAGGAATTGTTCTTCACACTTAATTTGTCAATTTTGTATTTGAATGCCTTATATGACTACCTTCTTGTATACATAACTTCCCTTGACTGTGACTAACGTGACTACCCTTTTCATTACATAACTACAATTTATTTCAGATCTATGGTAGTTGTATTCATTACTTAAGGTTGTCCTTTATCATATGGGTTTCCTTTTCTTGTTTTCTCATTGTGTTACTTCATGCCATGAGTTTGAAAGTCTATCTTTGATAACTCATCCTCTACTTACCACTTGGTTGCTCTTGAGTTGACAATCCATGTTTTTATGTGTGTGCATCTATATTTTTTTCTATCATGGATTTTCCTAAAGGTTGTCATGCCATTTTGTCATAAGTTCTCACTTATCCTGCTATTGGAAAGTCTTTTGAACTCCATGGTTTTCATTACTAGCTCTATCATGTGGACTTTCCTAGATGATTGTCATGCCTTGAGACTCTAAAATCACACACAAGACTATCATGCTCATCCTTTATTTGACTACCTTCTTAACCTTGCCATATTCAATACATCTATTTTCCTCTAAAAGATGTTCTTAAACCTTGCATTAGGTATTTTGAAATGTCTTCCTATGATGCATATTCTTTTGGCAAACAAGACCAACTATGTTTCTCCTTTCATATTCCATTTTTGATTGTGCTATTGATTGTCTTTGCATCTTATTTAGAAGGATTTCCTCTACACTATGTTTGCAAGGTGATTATGCTTTAGGTTCTTCCTTCATTCTTTTATCTAAAGTGTTTTCCTATAATAGTCATAAAACCATTGGTCCTTGAATTTATCTCTCAAAAACCTTTAAACATGTTGTCCTTATTTGACTATGTTCTTCATATGGTAAGGTTTGTCCTTTGATATTCATAACTTCCCTTATATCATTTTGAAACTCTAATAATAACATGAAACAACCCTTTTCATGATAAATTCTACCCTTTACATGAGATTGCAAAGTGGTTGTCTTAAATCTCATTGTTTCACTCTTGCATAATATGTATTTAGGATTTCCTTCTTTTGAATTATCCATGCTCATGGTCTTGTGCATGATGGTTGTTTCCCCATGATGATTGTGTTGTTCATTTATGAATAATTCCAAATTCCCTTTATGCAAAACCTTGTCATCTCATGTGGGTAAGCTTCTTTTATACCCTACTCACTATCATATTTTAAAACTTGCAATACTATCATTTGAAGCTTGTAATGGCTTTTGGCTTGGTCTTCACTACCCTTTCATAGTTTTTGGATTTGTAGGTTGTATTTATCTACCCTAGATGGTATATGAAAGCAATATGTTGTGTGTTGTGATAAACCTTTGAGGGAGCCACATTTTTCTCCACATAGCCAAATTTGAGCAAAGTTTTTGTCATTCCTATGATTTGTAAACAACTAAGGGTGTAGGCTAGGTTTTAAATGCATTATTTTCCTTCTCTATGATTTTATTTCTTTTTTTCAACTTTCTTTAGTTTTTTTCATGAAACTAATCAAATTATTCATAACAATATATTGTGTGTGAATTTAAAAGTGTTGAACAAGAGTTAAAAATCAAGAAATAAAAGATTTATTGAGTGCACCTATCAAAATGAGCCCCAAATCTTCAAGTTTGCATGGTTAAGAATGATTGAAAAGCTTATAATCAACAACAACCTCTTGTGTTCTTCTCTTCATGGTGAGATATGACTAAAAAATCCCCTTGATCTTCATGCAAACCTCTTGAAACTCCTTTTCTTCAGCAACTAATGGAACCCTAGCCTCTCATGTGAACCCTTTTTTGTAGATTTCTCCTTTTCTCTATTATTGGTGCCCAAAACAAGAGTCTTCTTCTTTTATTTTTTCATGCAACTTCATCTCTTCTCCAATTTTGGCATAAAAACCCATCTTTTGTTGTTTTTGTGTGAATTCTTTGCTTTTATTTTATTTGCAACTTAAGCATGCTTTGTTTTGGCATGAAAAAGGATTGATGCTTTTGATTGCATAAAACCTTTACCAAGGTTTTAAAATAAAATAAAACATTAATACTCCTTTTTTTCATTTTTTATATTCAATCTCTTTGCATTTGGTGTGGAAACTTTAAATTGAGGAAAAATGTTAAGTTTTAACAACAAAAAAAACCTTAACCAACCCTTTAAATAATGAAAAATTTAAAGTTCTTTTGTTGGACTAAAAAAAGCTAAGACCCAATAAAGATATTTAAATAATGCCAAAGGTTTTAAATGAAAAGTAGACTACAATTCCTATCATAATAACTCTCTCTCTCTCTCCAATATAGTTCACACTTAAACCCCTCCATGTATCTTCCAGACTCTTTCCAAGTTTGAGGATGTCCTCATGTTTACTTCTCTCTATGATAACTTTGATCATGACACTTGAATTGCTTGAATGGAAATAAAAAGTGCTAGAATATAGCCAACCATGTATATATCCTTCAAGATGAGATGGAAACTATTGATGATGGCACCAACTCCTCTTCTCTAGTCGATGTCATGTTAATGTACTTATCTAATTTCACTTTATATTAATTTTACTTAGTTAATTTATTATATTTACATAGGTAAAATAGGAAATAAGAGCACATTCCAATTCCTTGATTGGTGGGAATCATGTGCCACCTCTACCTAATTAATTTCTTTATTGATGGTAGTTAGGTGTAACTACTCCCTCATCAACTGAGTTCACCTTAAACCACTAGTTATATATCTTGAGTTAGTCCACTAAATAATTTTAGATTACTCAACGCCTCTACGACATTTGTCACTTGACTTGTGGAATTCATAGCATACATATTACATTTTATTTTTATTATTTTTATCATGAATCTTGAATATAAATATTAAGAAAGTTGTTATTTTCATCATGTTTGTATTAGAATTCATGTGATCGTTGGTGTTGATTCCTAGATTAGATTTATTGTTGCATCTAATTATTCATTAAATCTAAAAGAGCATTACAACAAGGTAGTTAAGGTGTTAATTTCATTCTAAAATATTGTTTAAATTTTTTCTATAGTTTATAGTATTATAACTTTTTAGTGCTATTAGATCACCTATTGCAAGAGATCTCTAAGGAAGAAATAAAAAATCACATTGAATTTATAAGGGTCGAATAAGCTAGGTTTGGATTTTTTCATCTCCATCAAATAGTATGACACCAGCTTTGATTTTCTTTTAGGGCTTAATTTTGTCTTCTATGAAAAACATATTTTGGATCACTTTAGCTCAAAAAGGACCTCTACACTACATTTGGAGTGGCCAAAAAATTATAAATTAACTATCATTTCATAAAATTTGGATTAGGATAATTGAAGGAAAATAAATTTAGAGGTTGAGGACATACAAACTACCTACACAAGTTTAACACATCTATAACCTACAAATAAAACAAATATTTATTTTAGTTCCTAATTATTTCCATTTCACAATGATAAAGGGTACAAGGGATACCATGAGGGTATCCAACCCCCTGTTGTAACTAACCATGGTAGGACTATCAATGGTGATTAGCCATATCACAACCAAATATTAATCAATAGTAAAGCTTAAAACTTATGGCAATAATTTTATAAAATAATAACCACAACTAGAGGCTTTTGTGGGTAACCCCTTAGTGGCTCTACTACCTAGGTTAGAACTTTTGATATATCCAGGAGCCACCACTGCCCCTCCTCTACAAACTTGTGTCATTGTAACTTTACCTTTCCACCATCATGAAGCTTCCTTCACCTAACTAATGGAGCTCTATTAGATAATCACCTGAGCATATCCCATACACCACTTCCATTGTTGGTGCTACTTGTCCACTAACTATATGCTACTAGGCTACAAGAGGCTATAATCCCCCCTCACAATTGTAATTTTTATACTTTGAGACCAACTTCAAAGGGCCATAGTTTTCTTACATATAGTTGTTTTTTTATTTTTTTAAATGGTCCAATTTTCCAATCACTTTAGAGTAGTTTTTTCATTTTTTTCTCACAATGCTTAGATTGTCCAAAATCATAGTTTATTAGATATTTGTTTATCTCATCCTCATCTTTGAAAATTTAAATACTTGTATCTTTTTAATATGAACTTTTATCTATTGGATGTTGATCTATTCATTTTTTCCCAAAAGATGCACCTATTTAGGAAAGCTGGTGTAAGAGAGTTCCTGCAACTCTCAACAACTCCAGACACACAATAAGCAATTTGAGAAATTAAAGAAATTTAACACCAAAAAACAACACACTGTGTATTTTTGTTGCTCAATGGTTCCTTCAACTCATGTGAATTACATTCAAACTTGAAGGATTACAATACGCTAGCATTTGATATTATTATTTTACTTTCTCTCACAATACTTACAAGCATAAATAATAGAGAAATTTTTTTGGGTTGTTTAGGAATTTTCCTTAGTCAAATCCTTGTTTTTTAGTTACTTTAGAATATTAACTAGCTATGAGAAACTTAAACTTATTTGTCATAATACCTATTTTGGGCTAGGGAATAATGGCAAGTTGGGTGACCATGTTGATTGGATCGAATTGGAGGTTATTGGTGTAATTATGACTTACTATTTTTAGCAAGTTGTAAGGAATCCTCAAGGGTGCAATTAAAATTGATGCAAGATCATCTAGTGGTGTAGTAGTAATCTTGTATCACCAAAAAAATCCTTATTTTCTTTGGTTTTGATTCCCATGATGACACTTAAGGGGTGTAAGACAATTAGAAGCCTAAAAAGGTAAAAAATGGTCACTTAATAGTTTTAGTAAGTCAACCCTAAACAAGCTTTATGGACTGAAAATTTACCCAAGGATCAAAACTGAAAAACATTTCGATTGTGAAAGAATAAATCTCAATACTTGCATAGTTTGTGACATATTAAATTTTTTCATCCCGAGAAATTTCTCAATGCATCTTCAAATTCAAATATAAGAAAACCTTAGAATACTCGAAAAAACTTGAAAAGTGGATAGGCTGATCTTGATGGGTTTTGATGTTGCAAATCTCTTTGAAACTTTCAATGATATGTTATAATAACCGTCGGGCACAGTCAAAAGTTATGGCCCCATGAAGTTGCCCACTAAAAAGTGAATTTCATTAAAATATCTTCCTAGGAAAGAAATCAAATGACAAGAATTTTAGCACCAAAACAAAAGGGAAAGTAACACTTTCTAGAAAATTCTAGGGTGGTTATTGAGTAAAATAAAAAGGGATAAGTGGGAGGTTATAGAAGGTGGCTCCATGAGTGTAGATTGTGGCTCCAAATAATATATTTTGTTCTTCAAAGTGGATTTTGTTGTAATAAATCAATCCTATGAGGTTGTAGCATTGTAAGTTTTGCATCTATAATTTCATTTTCTAAAAATAATTGAAAGTGAGTTATTTTCTATCTCACATCTTCTGTGTTAGTATCTATTGTTGTGATTTATGTGGGTTTTAGGCGGTGTGGCCTTCATCAAGTGGTATCAGAGTATGTTTTCTTGAGTGTGTAAATAGATTTTCGAACGTGAGGTAGTTTGCGCCAGGACTTGTGGTTGTTGGTTTATGAGAATAGTGATTAGAATGCCTCCATGAAGAAACCGTGGTGGTCAAAGGAATGTTATTGCACCAGAAGAGAGTTTTAGAGCCCTGCAAAGACAAGTTCAAGCACTGCAAGAGGAGCTGCATTGAGGGTTTGAGACAAGAAGAGGAGATGAAAGTGAAGATGAAGCTGAAAATGAGGAACAGTTCGAAGAAGAACAAGATGCAATAGATCCAGAGCAAGTTAGATTATTTAAGGTCATCTCTAAGGTTGGGAAAAGGCCAAAGATTGATATTTCTATATTTTTTGGAAATATTAACTCATAAGAGTTAATTGATTAGATAAATTATATGGATGAGTACTTTGAGTATGAGGAGGTGGAAGATTGTGAGAGGGTCAAATTTGCAAAGACCAAGCTAAAGGGTCATGCAAATGTTGGGTGGAAAGAGGTACAACTAGAAAGAAATCAAAGAGGAAAAGAGAAAATAACAAGATGGGATTGTATGGTGGAAAAATTAAAAAGACAGTTCATTCTTGTGGATTATGAGCTAGATTTGTTGAAGAAGATGCAAAGGTTGAAACAAGCAGGAAAACTTCTCAAGGAGTATATAGAAGAATTCTATTGTGTCTTGATCAGAAAAGGCCATTATGAGGCCAATAAGGAGAAATTTACCTATTACATAAATGGGTTGAAGCTGAGTATTCAAGAGGAGTTGGTTTTGATAAGAATGTATACCATTGAAGATGCACATCACTTTTCTTTGAAGGTAGAAGAAAAGTTGAATAAAATATTTGAAAGTAAGCAAAGAGGTGGGGATCATGGTGGAAAGACTAGTGGATGGTCATATGGAGGTCAAAATGAAGATCAAAAGAGAAGGGGTGAAAGGATCCGGTGGCAACCATAACTAGAAAAGAATTAACACCCTCGTCCTTGATCAAATAATGGAACCAAGGGGAAGAGGGAGGGTTTTCATGGAACCCTATTTCTAGTGTTGAAAAGAGGACATAGAACCTATGGTTCCTCAACATCAGGAAGGAAAAATAGAATACCTAAGGGTAATGCGAGTTGCACATGTAGATAAAGATGATAAAGATCTTCACATTCTAAGGATGTAGAAAGATGAGAGGTTCTTACTAGAAGAGCCTTGTTGAATGAGGAGAAGGAATGAACTCAAAGGAATAATTTGTTTCACACTAGATGTAAGTGTGAAGGAAAAGTTTGTAATGTTATTATTGATGGAGGTAGTACTGATAACCTTGTGTTTAGATGAAATGGTTAGTAAGTTGTGGTTGGAGAGGAAGGCATCACGAATCCATATTAGATTGCCCAGTTTATAAAGGACCATAAAGCTTTGGTAAATGAACAATTTCTAGTAAATTTCAAGATTAGAAATTACCATGATGAGGTATTGTGTGATATTATTCCTAGGGATTTTTTTCATATGTTGTTAGGAAGACAGTGGTAGTTTGATCAATGAGCAGTACATGATAGACATGCCAACACCTATTCTTTGACAAGGATGGAGTTCATCATAAGTTGAATCAGCAAGAAGAAGAAGGTAGAGGAAAAGGTGTATCTTGATAATGCAAAATTTGTTTAGTTGATGGAAGAAAGTTCCTAGAAGGTATGAGGGATGAGCATATGTATTTTGCATTGATCCCTAAAGTTGATAAAGAAGATACTAATGAGGTACCTATAGAGGTTTCAGATATTTTGAATGAGTTTTAAGATATTATTTCTAATAAAGTACATGAAGGTTTTCCTCCAATAAGAAAATTAATCATCGGATAACTCTAGAGCAGGTTTCACGAATAAGGAAGCTCATCGTATGACTCCAACAAAGAGTGAAGAGTTGAAAAAACAAGTGCAAGAGTTATTTTGGAATGGATTGATGAGAGAGACTTTGATTCCATGTGCATTACCTACAGTACTAGCACCAAATAAGGATGGGGAATGGTGGATGTGTACATATTCTAGAGCCATCAACAAGATCACCAACAAGTATAGATTTCTTGCCAAGAATGGATGACATTATGGATTCTTTGAGTGGAGTTGAGTACTTAACGGAGATATATATGAAGATTCAATATCACTAGATCCAGATTAGAGAAGGAGATGAATGGAAATAGCCTTCAAAACCAAGGAGGGCTTGTGAGAGTGGTTAGTCATGCCTTTTGGGCTAACCAATGCATCAAGCACTTTTATATGGCTAATAAATGAGGTGTTGAAAGAATTTTTAGGAAATTTTGTTATTGTTTATTTGGATGATATTCTAATTTTTAGTCATACATTGGAGGAGCACCTAATACATATCCGAAGAGTTTTCGAGAAGCTAGAAGGGAGGAGAAGCTATTGATTAATTTGAAGAAATGTAGTTTGTGAAGAGGGAGTTGGTGTATCTAGGATTTTTTATCTTAGCAGAGAGTCTTAAAATGGATCCAAAGTAGGTGAGAGCTATCATTGAATGGCCTACCCTAAGGAGTGTTATAGAGGTAAGATCATTTTATGGTCTAGCAAGTTTTTACAAAAAGTTTATTAAGAATTTTAGTAGTATTTGTGTGCACCTGTAGCTAAAGCAATGAGAGGGGATAGAAAGGATTTTAAATAGATTGTAGGAGAAGAAAATCTTTTTGATATGTTGAAGAAGAAAGTCACAGAGCAACCTATTTTGGCACTTCCAAATTTCAATAAGGTCTTTTAGGTAGATTTTGATGACAGTGGCATTGTCATAGGAGTTGTTTAGAATCAAGGAGGTAAACTTGATGCCTATTTTAGTGAGAAGTTGAATGATGCTAAGAAGAAATATTTTGTCTATGATCAAGAGTTTTATGCTATAGTTCAATCTTTGAAGAAATGGAGACACTATTTTTTTCCAAAAGAATTTGTTTTATATACTGATCAACAATCTTTGCAGTATCTCAATAGTTAAGGAAAGTTAAATCAAATGCACTTAAAATGGGTTGAGTTTTTTAGAGCTATACTTTTTTTTAAGCACAAGAGTGGAAGGTCAAATAGAGTTACAAATGCCTTAATTAGAAGGAAAAAATTATTGATAGAGATGAATATAGAGGTTGTTGAGTTCAATGAAATCAAAATTTTGTATCCTGAAGATCCAGACTTTGCAAAAGCTTGGAAGGCTTGTTTGGAACCTGTTACATTGGATAGGACAAGATGGTTGTATTTCTTAATCCAATATGGGATGTTGTTTAGAGGAAGCCAATTGTGCATTCCAAGTTCTATGAGAGAGAATATAATCAAGGATAAGCATAGTGGAGGATTGGCTAGACATTTCAGTCGATATAATACCATTGCTCTTGTTAGTGAGCATTATTACTGGCCACAGTTACAACAAGATGTGAAGAATTTTGTGCAAAGTTGTAGTGTATGTCAGATGGCGAAAGGAACAAGTTAGAATATATTAGATTGTATCAGCCATTACCTATACATGAGAGGCCATGGGAGGATATTAGCATGGATTTTGTTCTTGGCTTGCCAAGGACAGAAAGAGGGAATGATTCCATAATTGTGGTGGTGGATCTATTTCCAAGGACTGCACATTTCATTCCATTTCATAAGACCATTGATGTTGATCATATTATAGAGTTGTTTTTCATAAAGGTAGTGAGACTACATGGTCTACCAATGAGTATAGTTTCAGATAGAGATACTAAATTTGTTGGTTATTTCTAGAGGACATTATGGAAGAAGTTGAAGATAGATTTGAAGTTCAATTTTACACACCATCCACAAATAGATGGACAAACAGAGGTGGTGAATAGGAGCTTGGGTAACCTACTAAGATGCTTAGTAGGAGATAAGCCCAAGGGATGGGATTTGATTTATGCCACATGAAAAAATTTCTTACAACAATTCTATCAATAGGAGCACTAGTAAATCACCATTCCAAATTATATATGGGAGTAGTCCAAGAATTGCTTCTGAACTGAGAAAGATGGATAAGGGGGAGAAGGGTAGTGTTGAGGCTAAATATTTTGTCGAGCACCTAAATAATTTGCATGAAGAGGTGAAGAAACATATCAATAAGATGAACTCACAATATAAGGCTAAGGTAGGATCAAAAAGGAGGTATAAGGAGTTCCAGGTAGGAGATGAAGTCATGGTTCATTTGTGAAAGGAGAGGTTTCCATTTGGTACATACAACAAGTTAAAGATGGAGAAGTTTGGACCATGCAAGATCTGAAGAAGCATGATTTAGGAAATGCATATGAGGTAGAGTTTCCTGATGGAATTCATATTTCACCTATGTTTAACATCTCATATTTAACAAAATATCATGGAGGAATTGGTGAAGAATATAAACATCCAAACACCTAATTCAAAAAAGGAGGAGAGAAGAAATTTTGGAGTCATGTGGGTAGAAGCACAAGAAATAGGCAGTATGCGAGTATTTGGTGAAGTGGAGAGGAGGCCTATTGAAGATTCATCATGGTTTTCTAAGGCTAAGGTTAACTATCATTGGTTTCCCTCTAACTCCTAAAAAAGTGATAGTGTCACTTTTCAAATTAACTGGGTGTCTGATGCAGGAGCATCTAGTGGTGTAGGGAAATCTTGTATCACCCAAAAAAATGTTTTTTCCTTATTTTCTTTAGTTGTTTTGAGTCCCATGTGATGACACTTAAGGGGTGTAAGACAGTCAAAATTCAAAAAAGGTGAAAAATGGTCACTTACTATTTTTAGTAAGTTGGCCTAAATGAGCTTGTATGGACCTAAAAATTTACCCCAAGGAGCGGAACTAAAAAACATTTTCTAGTCGCGAAAGAATCATCTCAATAACCTACATGGTTTGGGAGATATTAAAGTTTCCATCTTGAGAAAAAAATTCAATGCAGCTTCAAATTCAAATATGATTTAACCTTAGAGGCCCCAAAATAGCTCAAAAAGTGGACGAATCAATCTTCAATGGGTTTGATGTTGTAGATCTCTTTAAGAGCTTTCCAACAATATGCTATAATAGAAAATTAGACACTCGGATCAAAAGTTATGGCCCCATGAAGTTACCCACTAAAAAGTGAATTTCATTAAAATATCTTCCTAGGCAAGAAATCAAACAGCAAGACTTTTGGCATCAAAACAAAAGGGAAAGTCACACTTTCTAGAACATTCTAGGGCAGTTATTAGGTAAAATAAAAAGGGATAAGTAGGGGGTTGTAGAAGGTGGCTCCATGAGTGCAAATTGTGGCTTAGAATAATATATTTTGTTCTTCAGAGTGGATTTTGTTGTAATGAATCAAGCCTATGTGGTTGTAGCATTGTAATTTTTGAATCTATAATTCATGTTCTAAAAATAATTGAAAGTGAGTTTTTTTTTGTCTCGCATCTTCTGTGTCGATATCTATTGTTGTGATTTGTGTGGGTTTCGGGTGGTGTGTCCTTTATCAAGTGGTATTAGAGCAGGTTTTCCTCAGTGTGTAAACAGATCGCCAAATGTGAGGCAGTTTGCACTAGGACTTGTGGTTGTGGGTTTATGAGAAAAGTGATCAGAATGCCTCCATGAAGAAACCATGGTGGTGGAAGGAATTTTATTGTACTAGAAGAGGGTTTTACATCCCTATAGAGACAAGTTCAAGCATTGCAAAAGGAGTTGCGTTGAGGGTTTGAGCCAAGAAGAGGAGATGAAAGTGAAGATGAAGCTAAAAATGAGGAACAATTCGAAGAAGAACAAAATGCAATAGATCCAAAGCAAGTTAGATTATTTAATGAATGAAATTTCCATTATTCATATCATCTCCTTCACTTCTTACAAATCAAGACTTACATTGATGAACATTGAACGAATATATCTAGGTTGGCCTTATATATTTGATCTATCATCATGATTATATCTTTGAGGATGAATCAAATAACATAATTAGACTCCTAGTTTTATTTTAGAAACCTTCTTGATCTGCAAGTTTTTTGAGGCCTCCAAAGAAGGAAAATTGTCACTTCTCAAATATTAAATGCACATTGGTATCCTGATGTCTCTATAAGTAGAAAATTTATTTAAGACAATAAAATGGTATTATCTTCTCATGTAATTATCTAAGGTTGTGTATTTATTCTTTTGTGCTTCCAAGTACTCCATATCTTGATTCTTTGATATTGTCACTTGTCTAAAAACTTTAATTAATATCATTGCAATTTTAACTACTATGGCCCTTGAATGTAAATTTAGCATGAAAAATACAATTCTTAAGAGTTATATAATATTCATATTTTTTCACCTTTGTTATAACTTATGGCTACTAGGAAATTTTGGAACTCATTTTCCCCTTTAATAATTAATAAAATTACAAGAAATATACACTCGCATTTGTCACCTCAATTATAATTCCATGAAAATTTTAGGATATAATTTATCAGCTCAATTATAAATTTATGAGAATTTAGATTTCAATTCACCACCTCAATTGTAACTTCGTGAAAAATATGATTTTTTGATTCACCACCACAATAAAAATTTTATGGATAATTTAGACTTAGTTTGCTGCTTAATTTAAAATTATTAAAATTTTAGACTTAATTTTCCACCTAATAAAAAAAAAGGTTCTAATTAATCACTTCAATTCAATTATGTAAATTTTAAATTCTAATTCCTCAAATTTTTAATGATTTTTTGTTTCCTAGCTACCCATATTTTATTTTTAGATTGATATTTAATATATAATAGCCACCACTCTATCACTTCAAAATCAATTTAAATAGAGAAATTTCTAGACGGATTATGCCTTTATATAGAAGATTTGTTAGGGTTTCTATAGAACTTTCTAGTAGCTATCTCTTAAGGTATCACATGAGAAATATCTAATAAAACATGCATGCATATTAGGTAAGGAACAAGGTTTGGGAGGTGTTAGAGGATAGAATAATTTATAGTGGAAGTTTGGGATAAAAGAAATCACTATGTATAGTCAAACCATAATTAAAAGATATAAGCATATAAAGATCAAATCTTAAAAGAATATGAATATAAATGAATTAAAAATATATATTATATTTAAAAATATTGATTCAAAATTATAGAGGAATGGTAGGTTGTGTAAGATTAATTAGGGTCATCAAAATGTAAAGAAAAATCATATTTTTTTAGTGTAGACTATTCCAATGAAATACATACACATAAGCACAATTAACCTAGACTAATTAATTGTGTGTTAGGTAGATACTAATGATATGAACATCTGTAATAGTAATTAAGTGCAAGAAATGAAAATAGGAATAAAGGTACTTAGCTTGATAACCAAAAAGATTGTCAAATTAAGACGATTGTACGATTAAACAATGTATGCTCAAAAGATGATGCCTCCATGTTAGTGAAGTACCTCAATACCTATGATGTTTTTTTTTGTCAAAGGAAAAGTTCATAGGGTCATTGATCTATATGTTGAGTTTAAACCTATATAAATAGATGTTTATAATTCTCTTCTTGGATATCTAGACTTGATGGTATTTAGAATACCATAAGATTTGTGGATTTTCCACAAGGAGACAAGTTCTCCCATATCAACCATTAGAAAGTGAACAATGAAAAAAAATCTCAGGCAAGTTCCTTAAGTATGAAGATTTATTACTTCTTTTATTCTATCAAATCAAACATGTGTTGCTATTAATTGCTTGAATGCTCTAGAGATTGGGAGAGAGAGAGAGAGAGAGAGGGAGAGAGGGAGAGAATGTGTGTCTTGATAATTCAAATGAATGTATTCAATGTCTTAAAGTATTAGAACATAGTATTAAATTACACCAAACATTTGTTTAGTCAACTCAAGATGGAAGGGTGATTGAGGTCAGTTGGCCAAGTTTGAATTTTAGAATTTTAAATGGAAGGAGACAAGTTTGTGACCATCGAGTCACCCTCGTGGGAATCAAACTATTCCAAAATGAGCTAATGACTAGATCTAGGTGGTAAACAAATTAATGAAAGTAAGTGCACATGTGAATGTCGTTACTAAGTAAATAAAACGAATAGATAATGGTGAATGTAAGAATAAAATAAGACAAGTATATAGAAATATGTATATAAATAAATAAGAATATAGAAAAATAAACTCAATTTCACACAAAATTATACCTTTTACCACTATACACATTTATCCAAAATAATTCTTTAAACTGAATACAAAATTAAATGAAAAACAACATGAATGTCAGAATTTCACCCTTCAATGTACTTGTACATATTTTTATGACTGAATGATGCGTAAGGTGGCATAGTACAAATTATTGACAAAAACAATAAAAAAACGTTAAAACAGCTTTCAATTTCAAACAACTCTTCAAAACTAGATAGCATGTAATGAGTCCAACGTAAATGTAATGTAGCGGAGATCGAAAGGTTTCTGAATGGTACATCTTACACCTAAGCATTGCCATGTCAACATCATCATATTACGTGGCATTCAATGGACCAAGGATTTCATTATCCTCTCAACGGCTAGTTGTCATGGAGGCGGATAAATTAAGCCTACACAAATCTCCTTTGAACTTGCGAACCAAATGCAAGGAAAAGGAAAACCCAACTTCTAAGATGTTCAATGATGTTGAAATGGCATATTTGGATTTCAAGGATGGGATGTGTGGTTGGTATATTTCAGACTTTCCTAACAATAGCTAGTGATATGTAACCCAATGAAATTTTCACAAATGCTTGGCATCATTGTAGAAAAGGAAACTAAAGAACCTTTTTGAAAGATCTAGGGAATATAAATAAATTATATAATTATGGTTTTATTTTAAAATTTATTAGTCAAGATAGTGAATTGAAATAGATAAGTATAGTTTTTAATTAATTAATCAAGATGTATTAAGGTTATTTAATTGTATGTGTGGTTTTTCGGTGTTGGGTTCTAAACTGATTTTTTGTGATTGAAATTTGATATTTCAATATGATCATGTTATATTTTGACAAATATTAAAATGAATTTATTTTTCTTTGTGTTCAAAGTCACAATACACTATTGATCTAGGTCAATAACATGAGACTAAACCAATCTTAGTATGTAGAATCAACCTTCAGTGCACAAAATTAAATTTCCACTAGGTTTAATGATTTGAAAATAGGTTATCTCTTCCTTAAATAAATATCTAAATCTACAATTGATCTGTAATTGAGTCAAACATGTAGACTATTAGGGTCATCAAAAGTGTGCAATTATTTTTTAAAATCACAGTTGCTACTAGAGTATTGTTGAAGTGAGGAATTATTACCAAAGTGACTTTAAAGCGAATAGTTTTTGTCAAAGCCATGCGAGTTTGTTGGAGTTGTGGGAGCTTGATATTGAAGATACAAGTTCTTTCGATAGTATAGTAATAATAAAGGACAATTTTTACTGAGGGGCCACTAACTTGGAAAGGGGCCATGTTTGTTGATTTTTATCTATGTGGGTAGTGATAAGGTGGAAAATACCTTATTATGCTATATATTGTTAGTTTATAGTGGTACTCGTTTGTTGAAGGTGTCATGGTTGTATAGGTAAGCTTAATGAGAAAATAATTGTGGTTATTCTTTGATGAAGGTCATGGGGGATGCTATGCGAAGTGTTTGGGATTCCATGATAATTGGATGATGGGGAAATTAAAGACTAACTATAGTTGTTTTAGGGTCAATTCATCTTCCATCATTACAAAAATAGAGGTAAATAAAATGGGACTAGATATTTTGTTTGAGGGTTTTGGTTGGCTTATGCAAACACTCTTGTTGTTGTAACAAAAGGAATAATGATTCATAGAGTTATAAGAAGTTCAAGGAGATTTGTGGAGACAAAATGGTTGTCTTTTTTGTTATACAAACCTAGAAATGCAATTATTATGGCATTTTAATCATGTAATTGTAATTGTACCATATAGTGAATGATATGCTATTAATATTATCCTGCAATGTTACTTTTTAATGTTATGAGTTTTCATTAGGGATATCTATAGTGTCATAAGACTGTTGGATGTTGTGGTTGTGTTGTTGATATGTGGTTGTCATTGATGTCAACACTATTAGCATTTGATGTATTGAAGGTTGTATATGTCGAGGATATTGAGAAAATTGTAAAAGAAAGTATTGCAGGTTCCCAGTGGAACTGTGAAGGTCATGAAGGTGTTTTGTTCTGTATGTTGAAGATCAACTACTATGGACTAAAGGGTTTATTGTTGAGTGTATCAAGTCCATCATCGGAAGTTTCAAAGGTCCATGTGAAGATTTGTTCGAGTTTTGAAGATTTGTGTTTTGACAGTGTTTTTGTGGTCTTTGTTAGTGTTCTTGATTAAAGTTGGTATAATTCTGGTAATTCTAGTTGTTATAGATGTTTCTCTATTGTTTCTTGGTGTCCGTGGATGTTTCTAGATCGTGCTCTTTGTTGCACATCTGTGTTGATCAGTGTGCTCATGGTCGAATATTTTTCTTGGTATGTTTGGGTTTTCATGTTCCTAGCTGACATGATGGTTGTAACGTGTTGTGCATCCTTGGGAATTAATATTTGAATGTTTGGCATGCTCAAGGATATTGGTTTGGGTCTCATCATAATATTAGCCGGCTGTGTTTGATCCACATTGAAAATTTATTTGTAAATTTAGGTCGACATTGAAAATATGTTTTATATTTTTGGCCGACTAGGTTGTTGATGTAATTCCTTGTTGCAGATA
>VDFB02011680.1:0-22436 GCA_007258455.2 Sequoia sempervirens
GGTACCTATTTGTGCAACTGTTCTCGTACCATAACCAAGGTAGCCCTTGGTAATCCTTCACCTTTGTGAACCAAGTGAATGTCGGCTAATCCCTAACAGTAGCCTAGGCATCGATTATTGGTACGGTCCAATGACTGCTTGTCACTGCTCAAATATCTTAGAGGTTCACACTTGTGGGAGTCATACATGATAGGGTTCATAGTACTAGTCAAGTGAACCTAGATAAGTATATCACAATCGACTGATTCAAGATCCTATACATAGAGTCCTATAGGTCTAGAGTTGAATTTCACAAACACATAAAAATACTTTTAACCAACACGAGATGGCCTCTACTCAACAATTATTGATTGTAAAGTAATCAAATCCATTCAATTCATTCAACTTGTTATTCAAAAACACATTATGTATTAAATACAAGTTATCAGGTTTCCTTAACTCATTCATAACCATCTAATACCCATTTCAGCCTCAACTTGAAGCCTACTGAAGAGGGAAAGTCAACAAGTTAGGAATAACCCCAAACCTTGGAGTTATGCCCCCCTAAACCCTCCCCCTATGAACTTGAGGTCACAAAGGCATCCTTCGCCCAAGGACTTCCTATGTACCCATTTCCAAACGAGATTCAAGTCACATGTAGTTCTCCTCACAAAGAATCTCTCAAGGAACATCCTAAACAAAAAACTTCTCATCTAGGTAATATATAAGGGTAATATGATTTTCCCACCCAAGGAGAGTTAATTAAACCTTAGAAAAATAATATTAATTCTCCGTTCCAAACACACAAGGTTCTATGCACATTAAAATTGTTTCATGCCAGCGAATGGGAGTTAGCTAGATTTTATCAATAATACTATTATCGAAGTGTTGTACCTCAAAATTAAAATTTTTGTTACACTTAGACATTTTGAAAAAATCAGTAGAAGTCTTGTTAAATCAGTCAAAAAGGTCAAAATTTGGGTGTGCAAGTCTTGCATGAGGGGTTAAAACACAAAATTGTCAAAATATGACGATCTGGGTCTGCTCAGAGCAGCTTAACCTACAAAACCCAGATCTCAGTTTTTCATCCCTAAAATTTAGGAAAACTGCTATTTTTAGAAATTTTCTAAAATTAGTAACGTTTTCTGGGTTTCTTGGGAAATGGATACTAGCAAAACTTTCTAAAAATAGAAAGTTTGTCCGCCAAGGTCCAAACTGATTTTGATTGGTTCAAAATACGTCCATATCAGGCTGTTTCAGTCGGAATCTCAAAATAGTCAGTTTTACTCTAGTGGGTCTAATCTGCTTTTTCATAAGCATATCTGGAGCTCCGAGGTCATCAATGGAGGTCATTCAGTTGCCAGGTGTCAGATTCAACGTTCAAAGCATTCGACAGAAGGCAAGTTGGTGGACGAGCTTGAAGAACGAAGAAGTTGAAAAATTGATGAAAATTTTCTAACACTGGCAAGTTTAGGCGCCCCAGGTAAAGAAAGGCGCCCATCTTTTTAGGGCATCAAATGGTAAAATTAGGGTTTGAGATCTCAGCCAAAGTTGCTCAGTTTCCTTCCAGCTCCGCAACGAATCCAACAGTATAGTCAACGGATCATCCAGCCACCCGGAAGTCGAGATCAAACGGAGCAGTTTCAAACAGAAGACAAAGTGAAAATTATGAAAATCTCAGAAAATTTTCCAAGTCTGGGAACTTTGGGCACCCCAGGTGCCTAGGGGCGCCTAGTCTTTTGAAAGGAAAAGTCCAACAATTAGGGTTTGCAAATGTGCTCGATCTCTTTAGAATTCAGGCAGCTTCGCAACGGGTGTCTTCGTCAGAGCATCTGACTTGTCGTTCTCCGGCAAATCCAGATCAAGGTGAAGGTAGAAGATGAATGTTCAAAATTGAAGATAAAGTTAGGTGAAAAATTGACTAAGTCTGGAGCAAATGGGCACCCCTGGAGAGAAAGGGCGCTCAAGCTTTTGGAGGCTTAAACAGATGAATTTGCTAAAACTGCCTCCAGCATGTCTTCTTCAGATCAGAACAAGCTTTCCAACGGGATACTTAGCATGTCAATCGGATGTCGCAGTCGCCGGATATAAAGCACCGAACAGAGGGTCTGACGAAGGCTAAAAACCAAGATTCAGAAGCAAACACAAAAAAATGTAAAATAAACTAAGTCTGGTGAACTTGGGCGCCCCCAGCCAAGATGGGCGCCCAAACTTTTGAGGGGTCAAATTTCACTTTCCAACAAAATCTCTTCCAGAAGACCCCTTCTCATTCTTCGTCAACTTCGCGATGAGCACAACTGTCAGTCGATCCGACGCCTGAAACACCAGATTCGACGAAATCATCTGTAGAAGAGGAGTTAATGAAGAAATTGAAGATCAAAAAAATGGCTAACATTGTGAAAGTTCGGAGCCCCTTGAAGGAAAAGGCTCCCATGAATTCAGAGGTCAAGATCAAGTTTTTAGCCAAAGGCTCCTCTAGAACATCCTTCTCAGAATCAGTCTGGCTCTGCGATGAATCTTTCAGCTCGCCTGTCGGATTAATCTAGAAGCCGGAGATCGAGGTCAAACCAAGGGTCAAAATGGAAGAAAAGTTGAAAATGCCAAAATTTTGGCTAACACTGGGTAAAGTGGGCGCCCCTGGTGAAGAAGGGCACCCAACTTCACATGCCTTAGAATTTTTTGAGATTTTCAAAAGGTTTCAAAATTGCAAAGTGAGGGAAGATGGCGTCCAAATACATTGAACAGAGATTTTAGGGTTTTGAAATAAAAGCAAAAGAAAGCAAAACAAAGACAAAACCCTAAGTCTATTTAACATCTTTCTTTTATGTTATTTTCATTATTTTTGCAGGTAGCCTTCAAGGGAGAAAGTTGGAGCAGCAAGTTTGAAGAAATTTTTCAAGATTCAAGAGTATAGCTTGCTGGTTTTTCATCAAAATTTTCAGACCAGCAACTTAAACCCTTGCTTTTTCAAGCTTTTTCATCCAGAAGGTCAAATTTTTCAAAGGGAAGGCCAAGGTTTCCAGTTTTCAATCATCTGGGTCTTTTCTCTTCAATCTTCTAAAGAATTTTTCAAGAACTTCATCAAGTTGCAGCAAGTGCTTTTATTTTGCATGTCAGTGAAAACCTCAGTGTATTCAAATTTCAACCATCTGGGTCCTTTCCAATCAGTCTTCTGAAGAAAACCCATATCGCAGCTTTTTTTCAAGAAAGTTCAAAATCTAGGGTTGGCTGCTTTTTCGATCAAATGTTAGGGTTTTGCAAATCTAATCAACTGGGTCCATTTCTAATCTTGTTATGAACAAAACCCAGATGCCAGCTTTTTTCGGGAAAAATTGAAGAAATTAGGGTTTGCTGCTTTTTCAGGCAAAATTCAAAATTTTCAAAAACGGATGATCTGAGTTGTCTTGCATTGATATTCTGAACGAAACCCATATCTCAGAAAAATTTCTCAAAAAATTTGTCCGTTGGAGCACAAAAACCAGCATTCTAAAAATAGAAAATTGCTCAAAACTTGTCTGAACATAGGCTAGTTTACAGTCATTCTTCAAGGTTTTCAATATGGAGTACACTCCCCTCGAGTTTGAGACCAAATCAGCATTATGTCAAAACTTCATCATCTCAGCTGAAGAACGAGAGGTGTGATATGAGAAAAAAAGGAAAGGTATCAGAAAAGAGTTGTGCAATACTCTTCTGTTGGAAATCAAGCGAAGTGTCAAAAGCATAAAGTTGTAGAGCTGCCAAGTTATCAAATTTGTGAGTCATCTTTTCGGGCAGCGATGTTAGAACTCATAAAGCAGTTGAAGAAGTGAAAGATTCTCTAAGTTTGATCATAGAAGGCGAGGAGATCTTGGAGAATCAGAATATTGCCTTAGATAATATCAATACACTTGACCAGGACACAATTTCCTGCTTTTTAGCGGATATGATTGAGCTTTAAAGCGGCTTTCATCTAGAAGCTTTCTTTCCGCTTTCTTTCTATTCTTGGAACAATCCTTATCCATTCTTTGAGAAGAGAAAGAAGATAAGATGTAATAGTTGGCGTTTCCCGCTTTTTCTGCTTTCTAGGGTTTTAGTTGTTATCTTCTTTCTAGATTTAGTAATAAAGCTTGCTTGCTGAGCAAGCCCTAGATTGTGAAAGCAAGGAGATTTTAGGGTTCCCTACTCCTCTGCTTCTCTATAAATAAGAGCCTTTGCTCATTAGTTTCTTTAGCCATGCTAGTGATAACAAAACGCTGAGCCTATTTTTCCTTCTATTTGTTATTCAAGTGTCGTTCAATTGTGTTGTGATAGCAAATTGTTGAGCCTCTTTAGCCAACAAGGAGTTAGTGTGATTGTTGTTTCTATTGTGTAAGAATAAGATTGCAAGCCTCTTTAGCTGCAATTTCTTATTCCAGGCATGTTAGAAGTGAGTTTTGTTCCAGAAGTTCGAGTAATAAAATCATGAGCCTCCTTTGCCTTGATATAAAATCTCTGATTTCCGTTATTGGTGTTTTACTTTTATGATCTTGATTTCAACTTACATTGAAGTGTGTAGATGTTCGTTGAGAAAGAGTTTATCGAAGTATTTTGTCAGAAAATCTACCTTGTTCATTTCTAGTTTCTCTTGCTCTGCTTATTACTTGAGAAGTTAGAAACGTCTTTAGTTTAAGTTAGTCGTGTAGTTGAAGTTCTTAAATCAGAAAAATCTCAGCTGCGTTTGTATTTTATAAACCTTGTGCTCTAAGCTGATCAAAAAGATAGGCAACTTAGTTTTAGTTTACTTTCTTGAATACCATCAGCAAGAGGGAGCTTCCCCTCCTAATTTGAAGAGCAGTTTATCTGTGCATAGCTGTCCGTTTCAAATATGCATTCCAGAGGTGCGAATTTAAACGCCAACACGAAGATATATCTGTCTAGGAATGGAGATCCATACATACCTAGGTACAAGGTTGCTAGGAAATCCAGACTCGATCCAAAAATAGGACATCGGTAAAGAGTGTACGTCCCTACCAAGTGGTAGTCAAAATATCATTATCAAGCATCGGTTGCGCCAAAATCCTTGACGTGGGTCCAAGTGAAGTCCCCCCCTACAATATAGTTCTATTAATTCAAGTATCATAATCTTATAGAACCTCCTCCTAGACCTCGAAATACACACACCAATACTTACAAACTTGGTCTAAACATGATTCATATTCGAGTCAAACTTGAGACAAATGTGCAACACTGTCTCCTTTATATCATCATATGAAGATGTATACTTGATATTAATATTAATAATATTCTTATCCCTTTATTTCATTTACCTTACAATGTGACGCCATATTCTTATAATAGTTTAGTTTATAAGCTAGATAATATTTTCCCTTTCCATTTATACTAATCTAACTGTATTTGTCAACAATAAGTGATTTGAATATAACAACAATATGTTTGTAATCAACTCTTTTCGTTGTGGTTAACAAACCCTTACTTAGTGCATTAGATTTCCCTTACACGCTTGTAAGTCTAGGCATATGTAGGCATAATTCCAAAACCAAATCTTAAATTTAATCTTGACATCACTATCAAACACGATCTAAAGGACATTTGCCAATAGGAACGTTGCAACAAAATTATTGACAATGATGTCCCATTCAAACCATTTTAATTTTAAGACATAAGTATGTTAATCTCTATCACTAATGGATCCAAAATGCAATAGATGGATTGTGCCCTCATACCAAGCTCATTACTAGGTCCTTGGTTTCAGACTTTCAGTTACCATGAATATTATGTACATATAGTATGCTAGTTGCCAACGCTTTCAAGCAGTTTAGACCAACCATGAAAAGAGAATTTTTATCAACATTAGTAACGATATACAACCAGGTGTATGGAATTTTATTGATGATAAAAATTTAAAAAGGAAAACACGAGTCTAATTAAATCTCAATAAGTTAGCTAAGCCGCACTCCCACCCTCCCAAATGCATTCATATCTTAGTTTAACCATTTGATTATAAGCATTGTTTATACTATAAAAAAATATTTATTCAACAATTAAGATTACTTCTGTAAGTATTATGATTTCTCACTCATTATTTGAGCCTTTCACGTACTCAACAAGTACCCAAGTATTATCCAACTTTGATTAATCAACCTGATTCTACTAAGTATAGTTTAACTCGATCCCATTTAGTTGGAATGCAAATAAAGCTTTCTACTATACATACATGGTAGGTAATTTGACTTCAAGCATGACATTTAGAGATACCAATGATGTCATCAAATAAGGTTCACCTGCCACTCTGTTACACCTGTAACTTGTACATATGTTATTTTGAATATCACATCAGGTTCAGATAATGCCGCTAGATGAGGCAACATATTTTTCAGAATTCAATTACAACTGGAACCCTAAATTCATTGGTAGTAATAGGATATTTTATAATCTCCAAAATTTATGTTCAAATATCTACATAGACTAGGTAGATTTTATTAGTGGAAGCAAGACTATCTCCTTGTGTTCACAATATTTCCTGGTTAACTGTACTTGAATTCTACCAATTTATCTAGTCCTAGTTGTTTGGATTTTGCTTTTTAACTATTGGAATTTCAACCAGACACGAAATCAACTCAATGCAATAATAGTAAGGAAAACCAGTCCAAATAAGCAGTAGACCTGGAACTAGGGCATCAACAATGTTTCCAGCACTTGAATCATGAGCAAATCTGCCTTAATACAGTTGCACCTACACTCTTTCTTTGTTAAACTTGGCACACTTGCAGTCACCTGTATGCACACCCGTATTCTCACGTTTTCCTTTGCAATCTGAGCCCCAATATGTCTCCATGCCTTCCTTCTACCTTTTTCTTCAAAAACAGATCTTGAAATTGCAGACTAATGGAGGGTTGTGAGCCTCTTTCCCTCTACGCACCATCCTTCATTCATAGCTTCCAATTTCTCTATGTTCTCTCTCACATGCCATTCTCTCCTTCCTCCTCCTGCTCACGTTTTTCCCTTTGTTTGCTCCCCCTTTCCATTCCTCTCACATTTTCCACACAATTTTCTGCATTCTCTGCCTCCCTCTGTTGTCACTCCAAAATAGCATGTGTATTCACCAAGGGAGGGCGTGCAGGTGTCTATTTTTCCATGCGACCTGCAGAATTTTGCCATGGACAGAGATTCCATGCTTATTAATGGCATGACCCCTTCTTAATCAAGCCTACGCCCTCACCTCTTTATTGTGGTTGTCTCTTGTCCTCTCATGTTTTGAAAGTCCTTTTAAGTTTACTTATTTTATTTTTATTTGGTTCCCATTCGTTGACCGCTAGGGTGGGGATGTGACAAAAAATTGACATACGTTACTTGCCATTCGGCATCTAGAGTTGTCAGCGAATTCTTCAAACTTCTATAGCTCCTCCTTCTGGTCACAAGATTTATTTCCTGCTAAAAAAATGTCTGTTTGACATTTTATGCAAAATATTCTGTTTAATCATGTTTACAGTTTTACATTTCCAAACACTTCATGAGGTCATCTGCAAAAAATAAATAACTATGGCCTCTGCACGAAAACACATCTTAACCACGTTGGCATGGTTACAATGTAATGGAGACAAGCAAATAACATAATAATAAACAATATTTTTGGTACAGTAGCTGGAGTGGATCAGATAAAACCAACAGACTCCAAGCAGAGGAAATCACAGTTGCACAACAAAAGCTTTTTAAAATGGTTCAGTAAAAAGTGACACAGAGTATTATTAACCTTTGGATTCCAGATACAAAGCAAATGATACTCAACCTCAATCCAAAAGGCAATCTCAGTCCTATTACAGCCACATAGGCAGTGATAGACGGTCACATTGGACTCAAAAATAAATCTGGAAAAACAAATCTAGATAGGCAGTGATAGATGGTTGCATAGGCAGTGAAGTGTGATGGTTGCAAATGAACATTTGCACATCTCTAGCCTCTGACACCACTGCCTTCACCCAATCTATCTTCCTAATGTCCTTCAAGGTTTTGTTCAATGCATGCACACAACATGGGGTCCAAAAATTGTGCTTATAAGCACACTCCACCATCAATCCAGCAAATTTATACACACGGGCTAAATCGGTCACTACCTGCACAACATTAGAGGCTCCAAACTCCTCCATGGCATCTCTCAAAATTTGAAATTGGAAGGTTGCATCCTTCCTTTTCCCTGAACAATTTATAGCTCTAAGAAAATAAGAGTCCGTTGAATTAGTGACAATAATATTGATGAGTGGCCAATGTTTGATATTGGTCCGTCCATCCATGATTATGGAGCAGCCATCTTTTATTCATGTTAGTCTCATATTTTCCATCAAAACATTCACCTAGGAGTACTCTTTATCAAGAAGGGTGGTGTGTTGCTTAGTTTCTCCTGGTGGAACAAATGAGGGACGAGCAACTATAACATCTTTGAACATTTGTTTAAAATATGGCGAACATGAGACATGAAATGGTATGGCATGAGCATAAAAAAATTTAGCAATAGAGGATTCAGCCACATCTCGTAATTGTATGTTAAACATATCTGCAGCATTAATACTTCTCTACTTTCCCCTAGTAGAACCCTCTCCCTCATGAGAAGCAACATCAATTGATCTTGTGGGCATTGACACACTAGGCTGCAAACTCTCCATTGGAATCCCTTTACCTAATGCCTCCCCCTCCATATGCAATCTAGTTGACTCAATTTTCTCAGCTTGAGTTATTGCTTTACAACCTTTCACCCCTTGACCCCAGTCCACAAAAGATGGCAATAAAATCTCGTATAGCTGCCCCTATATTGTTTGTGGCACAAATGACACTCCCATACTCTACTACCCCTTGAATTTTTTTTCTTATCTTTATCAACTCTTGATGCAAATTGTAATAGAGGCTTTTTGGGGTTAAATGGACCTTTTGCATAGGTTTTAAGGAGTTGGGAAGGACAACCGAATGGGTTTGAACTTGCTGACCCTGCTACACTCCCACTCTCTGAAGATCCCCCAATGTTTGCCATACTTCTAGGTCTATTTCTTTCTTGCATTTGAACTTCAACATCCTCACTGCCACTACTCCCACTGTTGCTCATGATTGATTTTGATAATAATTTCTGATTTCAAAGAGAGCTGCAAGTTCAAATAAAAAAAAAACCTACAATGTCCTTCCTATGTGTTGAAAAACTTGAAAAATTGGAAAACAAATTGCAAATACAAATGAAAGATGAAAAACATACCTCTAGTGTAGTGGAAATGATGGCATTCTTCTTCCTTCAGGTGCATTTTCTTTGTCTCCAACTCCTTGGTTACTTCTTGCAACTTTGGTTCTGCTTTCTCTTCTTTCTCATCTTCCTTATGTAGTCATATAGGCCTCTTTTGTTTGGATACCAGTCTCTGAGTATCTCTAAGTAATCATCAAAAGGGACGTCAGCTTTGAGCTCATTAGACCTTTGATATTCTTCAAGGATCTTGGGGGCCTCAAGTTTGCACATTTCCTTTTATTTGCTAGAGGAATCTTGTTTTGATTTAAATTTGCCATGAATTTGCTTAGTCTTTTCTAATTCTTTTTGTCTTTGTCTAAGAGATTCCAGGAAATAATTTGTCTTTTTTCTGTCTCATGATTTTTTGTCTATGATTTTTCTTTTATATTGAACATGTGGTAACTCTGCAACAAATGGTTAGCTTTCAAAATAGGTTGGCAAGATCACCAACTTTAATATCATTGTAATATCTTCTTTTGAAATATATTCAAATTTTATGTTGTTTGATTCTAATACTAAACTGATATAGAATAATTCTTTTGTATAACAGTCATTAAAGACCAACAACAATATTCACAGCATTTAAGCATACTTCTCACACAATATTCCAGTTTTGCATAAGATATTAGCATATACAAATCAATGATTTGAAACCAATGAAACTGCAATCAGATATTTTTTTTTTCTAAACTTACAATTTAATCAACAATTAATAATGAATAATCCCCTGTAGTTGGCTGCACTGTAAACTGCTGTAGCAAATTAACCCAAATCCCAAAGTAGTAAAACCTTAAACCCTTGATAAAATGTTTATTGATATTGTGTTCTCTAAATACTAAATAATATCATAAATAAATACCAATAAATATATCCATATGTTATTAATAACATGCAATTGTATATTCACTTAGAACTTAGAAGCTGTAATTGATTTTTTACTGAAGACACATCAAACCCAAACCCACAATTCCTCTTATATGGCTGCGGCTGAGTAAAATGGTAATCAACTGCTGGTAATATTAAACAGCAACTATAAAATATTCCCCAAAAGGCTGTGGCTGAATGCCTATTATTGGACAGCCACAAACAATTCAAATAGGCTGTGTCAGATTTGTTCCCCTAGTCACCAGCCATGGGAGGTCCACCAGAAGATGTTTGTTTCCCCCAAAAAAAGCTCGAATGGATTGTGCTAGTGGAAGGTGCGGCAAACTTTGTATTATGCTGCAAACTATTTCAAGGGGTTAAATTGCATCATGGGACCCCTTCAAGATAAAGCGGCTAATACCAAAAAGTAGCAACCAAAAATATTAAAATAATTTATCACTGATTTCTAATAAAATAACCACAACATAATTCTTGTTTTTTCTAACTGCTCCCATTTGTCTTGTGTCAATATTAAATAATCAATAGAATCTTTTAATTATAGATTTAGATCACTTTCATTATGAGCAGCTGTGCTCCATATATATCACAACAAAATCAATAATAAACACAACATTGGCAATATATACGGATATTATTCATGATATATTGGAATTGAATATTAATGGTCAAAGCTTTTAATTAGCACACTTCAACGGAAACACATCAATTGAAATTTGTAAATTGAAATGCAAACTAGCAAACTTACTGAAATCTTCAAATTTGAAACTGAAAATACTTTGCTCTTCAACGCAAATCTAAAAAATCTTCAGTATGCTCTTGAACTGATCTTTTCCACACATATGCAATCCCTAGATGGAATTGCCTCTATTGGATACAAGAGTTTTCCTCCCCAAATCCAATCCAAAACTAAAAGGGTTTTCATCTGCTAGCCAAAAAATGAACACTATGTGCTTGACCTTCAAGAAAAGGGGTTATGAGTTTGATAACAAAACAATGGATGATTTTCCTCAAGCCTAGCTCCTTTATTAATCGCCTATTTGCTATTTTTAGTCTCCTCAAGAAGTCTCTAGATTTTTTTATTTTTTTTAATTTAATATTTCAATTTACCCCTTGTAAGGGAGGTTTAATTGTTAAGCTTGATCCCGGATTGCATGGGATGTGGTCGGCTTGGAGTGCAGTGTTCCTGAGTCGCCGAACTAGGTTACATGGGATGTTGCCAAGTTAACAGTCTGTGATGTGTGGGATATGTTTTTGAATCGGAGTTGTGTGCAAAGATCCAAGTGCTGCCACTTGCCTTCGATGCCGAGATACCAGAAGACTAAGTCTTTGATCGAATCGTGGATCTGATGCACTGGCTTTGTTTGAAGGAGTCCGAAGTGTGGTTCCGTGGAACATGGGATGCTGTCTCTCATACTGCCGAGCTAGGTCGACCGAGTTCATCCGAGTTGATTGAAGACCTTGGTGCCAAGTGTTGGTACTTGCCCCTGGGACGTGTCCATGATTTATAACGGATACTTTTATCCGAGTATGAATTGTAGCGGATACTTTTATTTGAGTTCTATAAATAACTTAGTATGCTTGCTGGGAAAAACATACGCGGGAGAGTGATTGAGAGCTGGGTAAATTGGGAATAGGATTTTCATTGTAGTTGGATAGCTAGGCTAAGGGGATGGGATACAGTGTGAAAGACTCAGCCGAATCGTGGAGAACTGTAGCCGCCCTAGGGACCTATTTACTGTGTAAGTGAGTCGGACCTTGGTCATTCTCGGCGCAGCTGAACCAAGTGTTCCTCACCGGATATAGATGTTGTTCTAAGTTGAACTATTATGCTGCATAATAAAATCTGTGATCTGTTTGTCCCAATTTCTGTGTTGCTCGATCCAATTACTCTTGTGTACTATTTTGCATTGCTATTATAGTTCCGCTGCATTATTATTACTGTTGGTATTAAGTTAGACTTAGAACCGATTCGTTGGCTTGTGGAAGTTAGGCGTAGTCTGTGAAGTGACTCCGAGTCCGAGTCGCATAGGCGGACTTGGGTTCTTTGGCAGTGTCGCGCGAGGTTGCAAGGCTGACCCCGTGACAGTTGTGTTGCGACCTTTTCACACATCGCCCCATTCAAGATGGGGACCCCTAATTTTTGCTCCATTCTGGTCTTTTTGGCTTTGGTTTCTCTCTCTCTCTCTCACTATCTCTGTCTCTTTTCTGATGTCTGCCTTTCGAGGATTGTGCCTGTCATTGAATTTAAACATGAATTTTGGCCAAGTTTGAAAATTAGGGTTTGTACTTTCTTGGTCAATCCGAGGTCGAACAAGGTGAATAAATTGAAAATAAAGACTAACACTGGTGTTAGTGTGCTTCCAGCATGCCCGCACTGAAATTGCATCAGATTCCGACTACTTACTATTTTTAGTAAGCATGAAATTTGGAACATTTTCTTGACACTTTCGAAGTTTTAACAGTCACACTTTATTCAGAACACATCAAGCTGCTCGTGTGCAAAATTTGAGCTGAAACAGACAACTTACTATCTTTAGCAGCTCAGCTTGCGGAGCAAATTTTAGGACCTATATGCAGAGTTTTTCAACGCATGTTTGGAGATTCTTTCTGGGTTTTCAGAGACCTTCGTGACGATACAACATGCAAAGCGAGATGATAACTTTCAGAGTTTAGCCTTCCAAGGCTATTTTTAGGGTTTGCATGTCAGGGTTTTCTTTGCATGTCGACATATTCTTTATGGGTTTGTCGAGAGCTTCGCAGTGATATGACATGCAAACGGAGATGATCACTCATTAAGGAACTTACTATTTTTAGCAGGTGCATCCTAGCAGCCGCCTCCCAACACTTCAGAATCACGAACTGATCGCAATGCAATAGAAACGAGAACAAACGGAGATCATTTGGTATGCATGCAAAACAAATTAGGGTTTTCAGCTTCGGGACCCGAAAAGAGGGGTAAAAAGTCAGAATTTTCGAAAACCGGTGTATACCACCGCGATCAGTATCTTCCAAGCTATCCGCTAATAAAATTTGAGGGCAAACAGAGCACTTACTATTTATAGTAAGTCGTTTAAGAAACAGGCTAAAAATAGAAAGTCAGCAGCGGGCGCCGATGTCAGCAGGCAAGTCACGTGGTGAGGAGCACGTCATTCGAATTTCAAATCAAACGGAGTTGTGGAGGTATCAGAAACAAGCAGTTACTATAAATAGCCAACTACCTTCAGAAGTATGCTATTTTTATCAGGCCAGTTCAGAATAGCAGTGTCAACAGGATAACAAGGTCGTGAAGATCCAGTGTTCAAAATTTCAAATCATTCCGAGCTTCAGAGATGCAAGAATTGAAGGACTTACTATAAATAGCAGGCATGGAGAAGCTAGTAGAGGTCAGGAAAAATGGCTAAGGCATGAGTTTCATCCTGCAGCACCCAGGAAATGTGCCCACTCTAGCTGGAAGTCAAGAAAATATTTAAATGTTGGAATTCATCCTGCTCATACATCAAAATGCGCCCAAAAAGGAACAAGTGGGTGATAAAAAATCTAAGTGTTGGTAAAATCCACCTGCCACCCCTACATGCGCCTTGCTTGATGAAGAAGTTTAAAAAAAAAAAAAATTCCAAAGGCATAAAGTTTCATCCACCTCCCTGCATGAAATGCGCCCAAGGTGGTAGAGGCATCAAGAAAAAAATTCTTAGTTTAAACTTCATCCTTCTCCTATGCCAAAATGCGCCCTCAATCAAGAGAGATGTGCTTGAAAATTTCTAAGTGTTAGGTTTCATCTTCCACTCATAGTCAAATGCGCCCTCAAGGTGAGCCAAGCATGAAAATTTTCTAAGTATAACTTCCATCCTCCTAGGGGCATCAAATGCGCCCACCTTAAGAGAAGGGTCAAAGATTCAAAGAAGAAAGTCAAGGGCGTTAGAATCTCATCCACCTCCTATGCTCTAATGCGCCCAAGTGAGGGCAAGTAAAGACAAAAAAGAAGAAGCTCAAGGGTCACTTGTTGGAGGCGTTGAAGTTTTCATTCTCTTGAACATGAGAAATGCGCCCAAGGTGTTGAGGGTGAAGTGAGGTATGCTAGGCGTGGTCAATATTCTTCTTCAATTGTCAAATGCGCCTAAGGTGTTGAGGTATTTAGGGTGGTAAAGTTAAATTTTCCCCTTCAAGTGTGAAATGCGCCTAGACTTGAGAGTTGATATTGCTAAGTGATGAATAATAATATGCTAGGCGTTGGAATTTTAAAATAAAACATGTTAAGCATGGTATGCTTTCAAGGAAAATTCTCTAAGACGAATTGATAAAGGTTTCCACCACTGGCAGATGAAGGAAGTTGAATAAAATTTCTAAGGAAAAATTCAAAGTGCTTAGTGATTTGAAAATTTTCTAAGGAAAAATATTTTCTTCCTTAAGAAAATACGTCTAGACATGAAGGTGGTGAAATTTTCTTGAAGCACGAGTGAGTTTGCCGGTGACGGAGTCAGAAGATGTTGGCATTGCAGGATGAATTAAAATTTCTCAAGTTTGAACAACGGGGCGCTCAGAGATGTGAAGAACGGGTTAAATTTCATAAGGAAATAATTTTCTAAGGTTCAAAATTTTAGAAAATTAAATGAACCCGTTTGTTGTATACCCATGGATTCGACAAGTTCTGAAGAAAATTTTCTTCTGGGTATTAAGGATCTTCGATGAGAAGTTGATTTCCATGTCTTCCACAGTTCGTCGAGGCCTTCAGGATGGAGATTTTGATGGGTACCAGGTTGATGAATCTTCTAAAGAAAGTTGGAGAAATTTTCTAAGGCAAGGAAAGAAATGTTTGTGAAGGTAAAATGCCTCGGCGGATGAATTTGAAGTTGGGCGCCTAGGTAATTTTTGATCAAATTCCTGATGAAATCATTTTCCTCGAGCCTAAGTTGGATAAAATATCAGAGCAAAGTATGCCTAGGCAGAATGCAAGATGGGTTGGAAATTTGGCTAAGGCATGAAGAATTTGCACGCGAAGTTGGCTAGTGAAGACGATGAACGCTTGGAAGTTAGAGCGTGAAAATCCTGGTAAGTAAGTTGAATTTATATTATGAAGTGTTCTAATGCTCTTCTCCTTGCTTGTTTTGCAGGAGAAACGTCGAGACCAAGCGGTGATGACTTAAGTGATCCAAGATGACATTTCAACCTCGAAGGAAGAAAAGTTGCAAGAAAATGGCTAAGTGTTTTGACTTAGTATAACTCAAGTGACAAAGAAGAAGTTGAAGAACAACGTCAAGAAGAAGATCAAGAACAGTGTGAAGGCGTTTCAAGGCTAGAATCTTCTAGAAGGATGATGGACATTAATGGCTCATTTATTACCCCACCCCTCTTGGTGGTGGTTTTTAGGGTGAATCTTGTTTAGGGCTAAGGTGGCACGATCCTGGCCATCTAGCCGATTGTAATCTGAGCCGTCTGTTGGACTGGGCTATCTATAAAAGGGGGAGTCCCCCTCATTTGTACCTCATTAGAATTAGATCAGAGTTAGGATAGCAGAGAAGGAGTAGAGAGAAATTGCTAGAGTAGAAAGTAGAATAGTTTAGATTGAAAAGGAAGGAAAGTCTTCCCTTTGAATACTTTGTAAGAAGTTGTCGTGAATGCTTTCATAATAAAAGAATTTTCATTGATGGTGATTTCTTCTTTGTTATGAGTAGTTGTCGAGGCTTCTTCGTCCTTCCAATTCATGTAGCAACTTGAAGTAGCTTTAAGTAAAGTAGATTTCATTTCATGCAAGTACTAAGTAACTATGGATTTGTGGTGTTTGATCGAAGTAGCTTCTCTTTATCCATACCACTAGCAACTTGTTGATGGTGAGTTTGCCTTGCGTGGTCAACTGGAAATCATTTCAAACTTAACTTCGATTGTGGTTCGTATGCTTGTATGCATCGTTGTGATGGTACATGTATGTTGAATTATAATCTGAATATTCTTCGTTACTCCTCTGAAGATTGCACCAATTTTGCTGAAGTTGTCCGATGCGAGGCTAGGTAAAATCCAGTTGAAGTCTGCTGAAGTCGAACTCCACATATCTTGCATTTAGATAGAACATAAACTTCTTAGGCCTTACACTCATTTAATTTCAGTTCATTTCTGGTTAGGATTAGGAAACTTGTGCTCACTTGCCAAATCATTCGAATTACATGAAAGCCCTTAGTCCGCTATCTGTTGTCAACTGTCGAACAATTGTGTAAGTCCCCTTGAAATACCAGCAAAATCACATCAAGCCAACTGAGACTATTCGCATTAAAAGGAACCTTGGAGTTAAATGTATGATCTATCTCGCAATCTTAGCATGCAGGAAACTTTGTTCAAGAGAGGATAGAGTAGCCGTTGGCGACTTTATTCTGTGTTGGTGTGGTCACGAAAATCACGTCAACAAGTTGGTATCAAAGTCAACTCAGTTACCGTTCTGAAGTAAGTGGTTATTTTTAAAGTGGTGTTTTGTCCATTCTTTGAAGCTAATTCTTTACTATTATATTGAGTGTTGTTCTAGGAATCCGAGCTGGGAACCGAGATTCAAGATGAGTTAGCCGGACTCAGGTTCTGAAGATAGACACGGTTTCGATGGAGTTCGAACAGGACGGGGTAGGCATCGTGACCAACCTCGGACTCGCCAATGGGTCGAGGAGCTTGATCATCATGTTTCTTTGTTGGAATCGTGAGAGCTCGACGTCAAAATTGAGGCTGTGGTTCAGTTACTGTAGGGCTTCCTTGATGAAAGGAAGAAGCTTGAAGAGGACGTAGCCATTCTGAAGGTTGCGGTGTCACAAGGTGGCACTCAGCTTGGTATGAAGCGTAAACAACCTGTAAAGTACCCTGCAAAATCTGCCTCTAATTTTTGTGTTTCGCTTCTCAGGAATTTTGTCAAGTGATCGTCTTTCAATTTTGTTCTTTGCTGTATGCTTGATTGTTTGGTGTTTGTTTGCATAAACTGATTGCATTTACTAACATGACTCTAAAAGAAACATGCAATTGACTGAATTGAAGTGAGGATACAAATGCAAGATATTTTGTACCTTCCCATGCATAAAAATGATTGAGTTTGTAAAGGTATGCACCCACAGTAGTTAATACATTTTGTCAAACAGTTTGATGACGAATTCTAGACTCCTCATATTTGCTATTACTAACATGATCTGATTACAAACTGGCAGCAAAATAACCATGACTGAACCATATTGACAGAGCTGATATACTTTCAATTACAATGTGCAAATTGCTGGTAGAACAATAAGGAAATTTCAGACCAATGCAACTACAGGCTGCTCTAAGACAGTGATACAATAATGCCCACGGAATGATTTTAATATGCAAGGTTACATTGATATTTTTACCCAGCAACTTGACTATCAAAAGTGACAATATCAATTATCAACAATGAGTTTATATAACTTTCAGGGCAAATACAGCAGTAACTAAAGATGCTTGCAGCAGACCGAAATATATGCAAATCAAAATATTCTAATAGAAGCTAGATGATAATGTAACTCCAACCTGGGCGACTTCTTAGCTGGGAATGATAGTGACTAAAGTATGCTGGTAACCACGACCTGGCAGAGACGTCTCTTACAAGGCTCCCACACTTCCGGTTTCAGCCTGTGAAGGTCACAAATTGCTTGCTATAGGTCTGGCGGCACTCCTAAAAACCCCATCTCAGCTCCTTATGAATCCGCCTACTCATCTAGAGGCCACACGATCCACCCTGCAGAGGCTTTCAAGCAAGTCTCGTTTTCCTTTATTCTGCTCGGGGACTTCAAGAAACACGAATTTAAACTGATTTGTTTGTTGGAACAAAGGCGTCCTTTCCTGTATTCGTCAATACCATGATTCAGCTGCTAGAAACAATGCTCCTTGTCTTTGCTCGCCTCAAGAACCACAATCTTTGCTGCTGGGAGAAGATATCGACATACTCGACTGAAGAAATATTCTTCCCTTTTCAAAATATGAATCTACTCCAACTAGGGATGGTATTACACATCCGAAATTGGGCTATGGGGGTTCACAAACCCTAAGCCAGGAGGCTCGAACAGTCTCTGCCGTGGAAATTTTGTATTCAAAAGGTGTGTTAAAAAATATGAGCTCTTCAATATATTTCCAAGATGCCCGACAAGAGACTTCTTTTCTCCTTTTAATCTTTTCCATTCAAAATCGTAAAGTGACTTTTTAATGTCATATTTTAAATATTTCCTCAAGTCACTTTATAAACAACAAATAAGTGACTTATAATGTTCCCCTTTAATAAATATTTCAAGGGGTCACTTTATAACTTGATTTATTAATTATTTAATATCCCCCTTTTAAAAATAATTTAAGACTTAGGCAATATTAAATAATTAAGTCACTTCGTCCAATTTTTGGGGACATTACACAACCCAATTGCTATGACGGCTAGAGGGATGACCGAGCCATAGAGAACTACTTCTGGGATCTAGAAGAATTCACTATGGGGATGAAGTCGGATTCAGAGAAGATTAAGCTTGCTACGATGTACCTAACTAGGAGTGCTAAACTTTGGTGGCGCACTCCAGTCAAGGATGCACGGTAGGAGGCCCTGTTACTCCAGTGGTTACTTGGGATGAATTCAAAGTGGCTTTGAAAGAATAGTTTCGTCCGGAAAACTCTGCGTGGCTGGCTAGGATGCGTCTTATGGAATTGAAGCATACAGGCCGAGTTCGAGACTACATCAACGCTTTCTCAACTTGCTTGCTTGAGATAAAAGACATGAGCGAGATGGATAAGTTGTTCCAGTTCATGAAGGGATTGCAGAGTTGGGCTCAAGCGGACCTAAGGCACCAAAACGTGCAAACCCTCTCGGTGGCCATTGTAGCTACAGACCGACTTTTGGATTTTAAAACTGACGTGGGGAAGAACAATGTTGGGCAAGGTGAACCCTTGAGGAAGAAGTTTTTTGCTTTGAAGCCTAAGAAATATAAGTCGGATTGTTCTAAAAGTGCTCAGGGTTTGTTACATCCCAAATTGTGAAGTAACTATTTACCGTTAATAGATAGGGTAAATATGAATATAGTGTGAATTATGGGGATGAATTAATGATGCTTGTACCTTGTTTTCAATATGAATGTTATTTCAGTTGATGTTATTCATGGTGAAATATTGCATAAGGAGGTTAATGAATCATGTTATTCTAACTTTAGACGTTTATATATACTGCTATTGTTGTGAACATATGACTGTCGTGAGTTTATGTCAGTGGATGCAGGTATGTGAACCATTCCTCTAGGCGGAGGGGAAATATCACTCGCGAGAGGAGCTTGGTCGGGTAAGCAGTAATGTGAACCATTTGAGCATACACACACTTTCCTTAGACTGAGTAAGCTTAGTCAGTTTGTTTGAAGTTGTAGGTAAGTCATCTGTAGGCTTGTATGTTGGCATTTGGAGTCTTGTCTACTTTTGTATGCATGTATAAGTGATGTTTATCTATGTATCTGTTTGTGATATTACAATCATTATGATGGTAACGTAAATGGTTGTATGTGAAACATAAGTGAACATATATGCATGTATATTGTATATACACGTATTCATACGTATATACACATTGATACAAGTGTATGCTGGCAGATGGATGTGCTCATACGGATGCATCAATGTGGTATACTTACATATACGTGAACATAGAGGTATACACTAATATATACATGAATATACGCACACAACCTATAAATGTGGATATTAATAATATTAATATAATATTTGCCTTGGAATTTACATATACACATGTATAAACATGTACATAGATATATATATTGAAAGTATGCTAATTGGCTCGCAATATATGTATTCGAGGAATAAATATATATATATATATTTAATAGTATATAAATATATATATATATTATAGTCTTACTAAAATATATATATATGAAATATATTTAAATATATATATATATATATATATATGGTAAAGTAAATAAAACTACAATATATATATGAATTTAAAATATATTAAGTGAACTTGGGAAATCGATATATTGCATAGTTAAGTCCTTATGAAGACTTTATTTTGAACTATGTAAATCTATGAACAAATCAATTCATAAAATATCGAATATTGAACTATGGGAGGCGATTTATATCAAATGAAGTTATATCAAATCATTTTTATTTGAATTGAACCTTTGAAGATAAATCACGCCAAACTTTATTGAGGAAATATTTCATTAGTAACTATTGTGAAACTTTTGAATTAAAAGAAAATGCTGTGTTGGAGAAATATACGCGCGTGGGCTGAAGCTCACGCCATGACCAGGTTTGAGAATGAAACACAGGTTGCTGTCCATCAAGCCATGAATAATGGCAATGTGGGAATCACTCAGCCATGATCATTTCTAAAATCATCTCACAGTTGGCGCCATTTTTGGTCATGCCTGTAGATGTCGATTTTTTCTTTTAACCATGTGCAAAGTTGAAATTGTCTTTGGTCTGCTGGCAAGTTTATAGGTTGAATCACCTCTTGAAATGCTGAGTAAGGGAATAGAAATCCGCCACTTATCTCATTTGAATTATTCAAAACACAGTTCTATCATTCCACATGCTTGCAAGAGTGGAAGTTGATGGTTCTTGGCTCTATAAATAGATGCCTTTACATTCTTCATAATACACTTTGTTGAATCCGAGTTTTTATTATACTTTGAGTTTGTTTCACCATTTCTCATTTCTGAAATCATATTTCATTTTCTGAGAGATAAAGACGGAGAAATTACCAGTATAGTATCATCACAGTCTGAGTATATTTCCAAAATAGCTGAGAATTCATCATTTTTTTTGAGTGAGAATTCAATCAATATTGAGGGTTTTGTTAAGAGGAAGACTGGGATTGTGTCATTTGAGGGAAAGCTCATAACCAGGCATGAAACATTCTTCATCTTTCAATTTTGAATCTGATTGTTATATAACTGTTTCTTTGAGTTTGCTGTGTGTGCAAAGGCTGAAGGTTATTTCCTGAATGCAATTTAGTTTGTAGGGGAAAAGAGCTATTATGGGAAATGTTTACTTAATTATGCACAAGAAGTGAATTATGTGAAGGAATTTATGAGGAGGTTTAAAATGCATATTAGTGTGAAAATTGCAAAATTTGTATGACCTCCATAATAGGAGAATACTGATGGCATGGATATTATTTGCTAAAGCCTGATTGCTTCCGGAAAAGAGAATTGAGACTTTAGGTCATTTTTATAAGGTGTTTTAAGTACTCCATGATAGGAGAAAGTACTTGACTAAGGAATTCAGCAACATTACATAAAGAACAACATAAGTATTTAATTATACTAGCTATGTTTGAGCATGGGATGTTTTATGTTTATGTTTGCTGTTTGTACATAGGAAATGAAATGTTGCATTCTAGTTGTAATCTGCATTAATTGTATGATCTCCATATAAGGAGAGTATTGCTGCAATAGTTACTATATACTAGGATCGAAATGAAGGCAGAGTCAAGTAAGGTCTTTTCAGCTTAAGTTATTAGGTTAACTGAGGTAAGCTTGAGTACTCCTAGGATAAAGATTTCATGATTAGGAGGGATTGTATAAGACACTTGTAAACTGTTTCATTTCTAGTAGATAGAATGTTGTAGGTAGTCTGGGGTGACTGATTACCCATTGAAGGACATAGCCTATGCGTAGTGTAAGATAGCCTTAAGTCAAATCGGCCCTGAGTAATGTTTATGATAGATGACCTTCATTCGAAGTACTGAATGAGAATACTTTGGCCAAAGTAGTGAAATGTACGACATCCACTTAGATGTGAGATAGTTGAGACTACACTGTCAGTTCATTATGATCCTTGTACTAGTTTGAGATTGTGAAATAGCAAGGTTCTAGTTGTGTAGGACACAACACTATGCTCAGTTGGTAATCATTAATGGATACCCTACCAATCTCTTCAACGAAGGGAGGGCCATCTATTGAATAATAGATGTGCGGGGGACCGCATTATAAGTCTGTGGTTGGCGGAAAAGCGCCCGAGTGATGTTTCTCTTCCACAACAAGTAGCCGATGTACCAAGATTTGAAAGGAAAGGAACCTAGACCTTCTTACTACTATTTGTTCAAAAGCTCATTGGAGCTATGTTAGTTAAGGTATGTATTCTTGTTTCATGTACTTGTGATGTTATTATATTGAAATGAAATCTTTATTGTAAATTGATATGACAACTTGTTCATGTTTTATCAATAAAGAAAAGGAAAATTTTTATTGCAATGTCATGTTAACATGTTTACTTGTAGGATGTAAATTATGGAAATTTTACTTTACCAAAGGATTAGGTTGTTATAGGGTTCTAGAAATTCTAATGGGAAAAGTTC
>VDFB02011681.1:0-31695 GCA_007258455.2 Sequoia sempervirens
ATTGATTCATTCCTATGACGAGTTCAATAGGAGGTTGATAGCACGGTTTGATAGGAAGGACGTGGAAGTGTATTATAAGGAGTTGGCACAGCTTAAACATAGTGGACATGTGGAGACATACATAGAAGAATTCCAAAAGACTATTGTTATGGTTCATGATATGACCGAGAGGAGAGTTGTCATGTTGTTTATTTAGGGTCTTAATGATAGGTTGAAAGGCATAGTTAAGGAACTTAATCCTAACACGTTACAAGATACTATTCAGCTTGCCTTAGACCTTGAGACTACACCTACTTCATTACAGCCCACTAAGAAGAGTTTCAAGAATTTCAAGTCTAATCATAAATCATTCAATAGGCCCAAGGTTACACCTTCTTCAACGATTAGCAATGAGAGGAATGAGCTCAGGAGGAAGAAGCTATGTTTCACTTGCAAACAACCATGGGAGCTTGGTCATAGATGCCTTACGAAAGGCAAGGAACATCTTATTGAGGTCATATCTGATTTAGATGATGAGGAGATCCTTAATATAGGTTCAGAGAGTGAGGAGGAGCATGAGGATCAGCCTCATATCGAGCCAAAGGATCATGATGATACTCAATAGGTTACCATTGCTTCATTTTCAGGGGTTCCATGATATCATTTCTTTCGTGCGAAAGGAGTTCTTAATGGATAGTGAGTTGTATGTTTAGTTGACAGTGGAGCCACACATAATTTCATTGATGAGGGATTGGTGGCTAGGAGAGGTCTTCATGTAGAGGAATTTCCAAGATTTCAGGTGACAGTGGTTGATGGGTTTGACATGAATTATACCAGGAAGGTCTCACAACTAAGCATACATATGGGTGATTACACATTGACAAATGACTTCTATGTGCTTGGTTTGGGTGAGATAGATGTGGTGCTAGGCATCCAGTGGCTTCAGTCTCTTGGGAGGTATGTTCAGGATTTTTCAGAAAATGGAGTTAGAATTTATGTCAAATGGGAAGAAAATTGTGTTGAAGGCTTTTTCAAATGGCAAGCCTAGAGTGGTTTCAGCTAGGAGGGTGGAGACATTATTCAGGCATGGAGATGTGGCATGGGCATCCCAGTGCTTCATTTTATCTAAATATCCTTCTAGTGATACACTGCATTATCATGTGGATATTTAGAGGGTTTTGGGTAAGCGTAGTATTGTGTTTAGTGACATACCTCCTGGTTTACCTCCTGACTGGGGATTTGAGCATGTTATAGAGTTGGAGGAGGGCTCTAAGCCCGTCATTACTACACCATACAAACATCCCAGGCACTTCAAAGGAGGAGATAGAGAAAACAATTAAGGAATTGCTTGAGATGGGACATATCCGACCTTCATCTAGTCCCTTTGTGTCTTCAGTAGTTTTGGTGAAAAAGAAGGATGGGACCTTGCGGATGTGCATTGATTATAGGGCCTTGAACAAAAAGACTATCAAAAATAGGTACCCTATACCCAGGATCGATGAGCTGCTAGATGAGTTACACGGGGCCGTGTATTTCTCCAAGATTGATCTTAGATCAAGATATCATCATATTCGTGTCCAAGCAGAGGATGTTCACAAGACAACATTTAGATGCCACTTTGAACTAACTAACGTGCTTGCTACATTCCAATCTTGCATGAATCGTATCTTTAATAGGCAGTTGCATAAGTTTGTCCTGGTATTCTTTGATGACATCTTGATATACAACAAATCTTGGGAGGAGCATCTTAGACATTTGGATGAGGTGCTTGGTATCATGGAGGCTCAGTCATTGTTTGCTAAGGCATCCAAGTGTGAGTTTGGACTTCAAGAGATTCTCTATTTGGGCCATGTGATTGGGGCTAATGTTGTATAGGTTCATCAAGAGAAGATACATGCTATATTGGATTGGCCACCACCAAGGAATGTTTCAGACTTGAGAGATTTCTTGGGACTATGTAGTTACTACAGGAGATTTGTTAAGGGGTTTTCTCAATTGGTAGCACCTCTTACAGATCTCACCAAGAAGGGGGCATTTAGTTGGACAAATGAGGCACAAGGAATATTTGATCAGCTCAAGGATGTTATGAGTTCTTGTCTTGTATTGGCATTCCCTGATTTTACACAGCCTTTTGTTCTTGAGTGTGATGCTTCAAGAGAGGGCATAGGAGCCATATTAATGCAGAATCACCATCCCATTGCATATGAGAGCAGAAAACTAAGGGATGTAGAGAGATTATACTCCACCTACGATAAGGAGATGTTGGCCATCATGCATGCATTGGCCACGTTCAGACAATACTTAGTGGGTGGCAAATTTGTGGTTAGGACAGAACACAACAGTTTGAGATACTTCTTAGAGCAGAAGGACCTTAATGAGTGGCAACAGAAATGGGTTAGCAAGATATGGGCCTATGATTTTGATATTGAGTATGTTAAGGGCAAGAAGAATGTTGTTGTCGATGCACTTTCCAGGAGACCTACCCTTTGCTCTTTGAGTGAGATATCAGCACATTGGAAGTTTCAACTTTTAGTTGAGTATTCCAAGTCCACATTTGCATGCGAGATCATGGATGGATAGATTCAGGATGATTGATACAGGGTGGATGATGATGTGATTTATTATAAGGACAAGATATTTCTAGTACCTGAGTCCAAGCTTAAACATTAGATATTATGAGCCATTCATGACACACCTATAGGAGGGCATCTAGGTTTCTTTAAAACCTATCGACAAGTCAGAGAGAGATTCTCGTGGAAGGGTCTCAAGGATGATGTCATGCAACATGTTAGAGAGTGCTTGACTTGTCAACATAACAAGTCTGAGCATACTTTCCCAGTAGGACTTATACAACCATTGCCTATTCCAGAGCAGAAGTGGGAGAGTATATCTATGGATTTCATTACAGGTCTTCTGAAGGTTCAAGGACGAGATTGCATATTTGTGGTTGTTGACAGGTCAACCAAATATGCACACTTCTATTCTATACCATCTGATTATTCAGCTCTACAGGTGGCAGAGTTGTTCTTTCGAGAGGTGTTTCATTTGCATGGCCTTCCTAAGTTCATAGTCAGTGATCGGGATAGCAGATTTCTCAATGCTTTTTGGTGGGAGCTTTTTCAATTGGCTGGTACAAAGTTGACACCGATCACCAGTTATCATCCTCAAACAGATGGGCAGACAGAGATTGTCAATAAATGGGTTGAGGCTTATCTTCGTAATTATATTGTGAGGCATCAGCATGCCTGGGTTGTATTTAGGAGAATACAGTTATAATACCACCTATCACATGTCGATTGGCATGTCTCCATTTAGAGCATTGTATGGATATGATGCATTATCCTTCATAGACTTATCTTTTGATGAAAGTAAAGCTCCTCGGGCCAAGGAATTATTGCAGGATACTCAGGACATCCTTAAGGTACTTAAGGATAATATTCAGCAGGCATAGAATCAACAAAAGATGTACGCTGATAGACACTTGTGGAGAGGAATTTTGAGGTAGATGACTTGGTTTTCTTGTGCCTTCAGCCATATAGACAGAGTACTTTCAAGAGAAGTGGTGTGGAACAACCCAAGCCAAGGTTTTATGGTCCCTACAGAGTTGTGAGGAGAGTTGGAGAGGTAGCTTATGAGCTTGACTTACTAGTAGGCAGCATAATTCATAATGTTTTTCATGTATCATGCCTCAAAAAGGCATTGGTACAGCATGTGGTTGCTTCTCTATTCCTTCCACCACTTGAAGAGGAGGGAGTTTTGATATTAGAGCATGAGTCCATTGTTGATATGAGGGAGCGCAAGTTGCGTAACAGGATAATCAAAGAGTATCTTATCAGATGGAGAGACTTGCCATTGGAGGTGCTACGTGGGAAGGAGAGCAGATACTTCAACATCCTAATTTGTGATTGCTTAAGGACAAGCAATCTCGGGAAGGGAGGACTGTAATGTCCCCATTCTCAGAGTGATAGCATGGAGATGAGAACTAGCCCATTCACTATTCTCGTGAGCTAGTCATCTTAGTAAGGGAATGATATTTTGGCCAAGAGAAATATATTTTGATGAATTTTTCTAATGGAGGAAAAAGGGAAATATTTTCAATGAAAAAATAATATATAATATTTATTATATTTTATTCCCACTTACAATGCCAAATCAATTTTATAAAAATATTTAAGTGGGTCAACTTGTCTCATGTGAGAATGATAAAAAATAAAATAAAATAAAATAAATATTATTATTGTCTAGAGGTCGGCCTTGGTTGGGGCGGCAAGAGGAAAGCTATAAAGGAAGGCATTGTGATTCAGTTTGGCATCATGAATTGAGTTTGGTTTTGGCATTTGAGTTTGTCTCTTGGTTGAAGATTATTTTCAGTCTGATCAAGGTGATGATCCCTTGACTTATAGGGTTTGGAGATGGCCCCATTCCCACTTTGAGAGGTGGACATATTCAGTGTTCATCATTGAGATAATTGCATTCACATTTTTGGAGCAAAATTTAATGGCATTGGGCCAAATTTTTGAGATAAGGAGATATTCTATTTGAGAGAAGTATTTGTAGATTTGTTGAAACCATTTTTATTTGAGGAGTTCAATTTTCTTTTGGTAGCTTCGAGAAGAATTCAGTCACAAAGGAAAATACGATTTTACTAGTGGCAGATTGTGATTTCAAGGAGGTCGTTTTTGGAGCTTGTTGAGAGGATAAACAGGGCGGCAACATTCTAAGACCATTTGGTTCAATTTTGACATCTGAGGGCATATTAAACTCAAATATTGCTTGGGAAGAGGTCGCAGCTCTTCAAGAAGCTTAGGCACTGCCTCTTAGCTACCAAAGGTCGACTTGGAGGAAAGAATCGATTGGAATTTTGCTAGCTACCAATCCAGGTTCTTTATATTGTAAACATTGTATTTAGATCTAAAGTTGTATTGCACTTGTAGTCGTGGTTTCCTCAGCAGTTAGGAGTCACATTTCAAATATAAAAATTATCCAATATTGCATTGTATTTAGTCGATGTTCTATACAACAATATAGATTACATTTTATTGTTGTCTTAACAAGCATTGGCGTCATTTAGTGCATAGTTGGGTCCTTCATTTCATTCTAAAGTTGTTTACTTTAGAGGGCGATCAAAATTAGTGATGTTTCAAGTATTGTAATCAGTTGCAAAGGTTATTCAATGAAGTCTTGGAATTCATGACAATTGTTTGTCAAAATGACATGATGTTGTAGTTGCAAGTTTGCATTAGTTTCAATCATCTTATTGCACTTGAAAATTAGTAAAATCAGTATTGCATTTCATTTTCAGTCTTTAGAGTAGTGCAAATAGAAGTCTTTAATATTTGTGTTATTATCAAATACATTGAAAACACAAAAATAAATCACAAACAACAGTTGGATAGTTTGCAAGCAAACTATTTGATGAAATTCCAATGCATCAAAATTATACATTTAAAGGCAGATTGGGAAAGGCTTCTTATAGATATTCAGAATAGGAAGGGATACTGGGCTACGACGATAATGCGGTTTTATGGTGGATTTAGAGGTGGAACTAGTCAAGTTGGCCAACTGAGATTGCATCTGCCCCATGTTCTCTAATAGAGCGTTAAGGATGGGATCAGTTGACAAATCCTAACTACTAGAGATGCTAGAAGTGGAGGGGACTCGAGTTTCAGATGTAGGAATTTTGAATCACAAAGGGACTCAATTCACTTTGATTCCAACACCCTCTAGAGGCACTATGTTGGTATTATCAACAACAAAAATGGAAGGAACGAAAGGACCCGTGTCAACCATATGTACAAACAGCCTTGGCATCGAAACACACAATTGGTGGCCAGTGATTTTCCATTGAACATATTGAGGGTTACACAAGACTGAAGGGTACAAAGGGACATGGGTTTCCACTATATTTGCAATTCCTCGAAGTAACTCCAGACCTCTATGATCATAAATAAGTAAATTTCTCATATCGTTAAGGAGAGGAGCAACTTTAGAGTAATTGTTTTATTTTAAGAAATCTTCAAACTCTCCAAGTATCACTTCCAAAGAATGGATCTGCTCAACAGGAACAATGACAGTAGACTCATCAACTATGGAAGAGGAAGACCTAGAAGGAGAGGTTGGTGGGGTATGCGCTTGAACTTCAACTGATGATTGGACAAGAACAAAAGGAGGTTCAAAGCCAAGTGATAGTCCTATAGAGAATTCCTCAAAATCATGACCCTGACAAGGACTAAACTATCTTCTATACCCCATATCTATATGTCGATAACTTCTCTTAACTACCTGTCTCGAGGTAGTGGATTGGGTTGTGAAACTCATAAAAAGAGTGTCACAACACTCTATCTAACACATGTCCCAACAAGGGAGAAGAATATTATTTGACAAATAGATAAAGTTAAGAATAGGTTCATTTTGGGTTCCCCAAAACGTAGCAGAGGAAAAATGACACCCTTTGCCTCAAAGAGAGAGTGTTCCTCTACTACCTCAAGGGAAAAGCTTAGGCGACAAAGGTGAAGAGACAGAGATTGGACTATATTTTAGATTTTAAGATAGATTTCATAATAAGGACTTTAGAGACCAAAAGAGCCGACTTTGAAGGTCTCATGAGCAGGCTGGCTAGCTCTCAGCCAAGGACAACAGCACGACACGTGGACATCCCCATGACACATTATAGTCTCGTATGGATAGAAAATAGAATGTGCTCACAGAAACACAAACAATCCATTAGCTATCCAGAAACAAATTTGAATGTTTATGCTAAACTAACAAAATACTTAAATAACAAAAATGACATAAAGATAACTAGCATGTGTAGATTAAACTAAATGAAACAAAGTGACAAGAAGGAAAAGAGGAACAAACTCACAAGAGGTCCAAAGATACGAAGCCTCCCACAACGCTCTGAATCAACAATCTGCACACATGTAAACAAGGAAAAAAATTGGGGTTGTTTCGGGGCTTGCCTTAGTTGAGCTCCTGTTTTGGTGTTTCCACCTCCACGGACAACCAAGTAGACAAATAGAAAGGAGAATAGACAATAGACAAATAGATAGACAAGATAAAGAACATAAACACATTCGAATATCAATATTCTACTAAAACAAAGATAATATTGCAAGAGAGTGTGGTTACCCTCCCTTTAGCAAGCTTGTGATGTTGAAGGAGAGCATGCAACACTCTAGATGAGTTGAGAGAGCTAAGACGTTGATGTAGAAGACAAGAGCAATAGAACTTGCAAGAATAATGGTGTAGGAGAGAATGAGAATAAGAATGAGAGCTTGAGTGGAATAATGCAAGAATGAGAGTAGAATGGAAGATTGAAGGAAAATTATGCAAGAAGGCATTTTCAGGCACGTTTGCAACCATAGAGGTGTTACACTTTGTGGGAAAGTGAAAGTGTAACATCCCAATGACCACAGAATCAAGAATCATTTCGAGACATTTGCACGATGTGTAGACATCTACGCGTTGCGCTAGTGTCAACGACAAAAATTCACATTAAGACTGAAAATAAAGGGTTTAAGGATGAAATTAAAGTTAAGTGAAAGGGAGAAGTGCATTATTGTATTTTATTGGGCTAAAGGGGAGGTTATGGAATGCAAAATTGTATGGGGTGCAATTTTCGGCACTACACATCCAATTCAATGTTCTCAAAATAATGGCATATGAAATATGTATTTTAAGAGTGCATGTTCGAAGGAAATGGTGCAAGAGTTGTATTGGTATCACTTGATGACACAAGTTATAAGTTCACTTTCAAGTTGAATTTTGAATGCATCAATGATGTGGTTGAATATGAACCCTTATTGCTTAGCTTAAATATAGCTTCCAAGTATGGGATAGAATGACCAAGGGTCCATGGTGATTGAAAACTCATTGTGTCTTAGATTGTAGGCTCATTTGCAACAACAAAAAAGCTATGTAGAAGGATATAATGACCAAGGGTCCATGGTGATTGAAAACTCATTGTGTCTTAGATTGTAGGCTCACTTGCAACAACAAAAAAGCTATGTGCAAGAATGCAATATGCCCTAAGAAAACTAAAATGGCACTCCTGACTTGCCACCCACCCAACGCTCCTAGTTTGCATGCCCTATTAGAGAAGGAATTTCTAACTCTTGGGACTTGCAATGGTGTGCCTAATGCAATGCCCACTATGGTCATGGGTTATGTCTCTATTGCCACGAATCCTATTGATTCAAGTTTTAGCACAAAGGGTGTGATGCCCTTTGTGGTCATGGGTGATATCCCTAGTACCACAAATCCTAACTTTGTTCATGCCAATTGTGTCACCGCACAACTTACTCATGCTCAAGCCTCCTCTCATGTGATTGGTGTGGTGGTGGAAAAATATGAATATTGCTAGGGTAGGGGTGCGTGTTGGTGCTCCTCAGTTGTGTTATTCGATGATCATTGCTTGCCCATCTCTATGGGGTAAACCTTAGCCCACTTCTTATTCTTTTCCACCCCTATCATCATATGTGGATAGGAGGTGATGGATAATGAAGAATATTTTAAACATCAAGCCCTCATTTGCAGATTCAATCATTTCTAGCCTTCCCTTCCTTACCTAAACAAATGGGTTTTGGAATCTTAGAGGTCCCTCACTAAGGGTAGGATTGAACTATATCCTTGTGTTGGGGGGATTTTTCATTGTCCTTCCTATCAAAATATGATAGGAAGAAGGTACTAGAGTGTGGGATTTGGATGTGGCGATAACACTCCCTCTCACTCAAATCATGGTTTCCCTCCTTTAACCCTTTAACAAAATCCTTAAGTATCATGTGTATATGGGTCAGACTACCCAATCTCCCTCTCCAGTTTTGGGAAGTTTCGTGTTTTGAATCTATTGGAAATGCTCTTGGTCACTTTTTATAGGAGGATGCAATATCGTAAAACTTCAACATATTACCTATGTTTGCATTCTCATGGAAATTAACACCTCTAAGAATCTACTTGGGGATATTGTCTTGCTTGTTGGGGACAAACCATGGACTTAGACACTCAACTATGAGGGTCTTCCCTTTTAGTACATGATATTCTTCGCTATTGGACATCTTGCTTAAGTGTGCCTTTTTTCTCACTATAAGAAGGGTGGGGTGACTTGGTGGAGGAATTCTCTACATAATCATTTGATTGTTGGTGATTTTGATACTGAGGACCTCTTGTAGTTGGGTGTTAAGTTTGCTAATCTTTCTCTACTAGAGGTTTTGGAACATCATTAAACTCCTCTTTTTGTTCCTATGGGGGCTTAGTTTAGGTCTTCAATGAAGTTTATACCTCCCCTCTCCCCTTATTCCAAGTCCTTGGAGAATGATGTCTTGTGGAAGATTATTCAAAGAAAGAAGAGAGGTCTTCCTAAACATTCTTGTGTTTCCTACACCCAAGTCAAGGGTGCGTAGAAAAATAGGACGAGCTTGGGGGTTGTGCAGGTGGTCATCCAAGTCTATTTTGTTTGACAACTAAATTATTTCCTCATTATACAAAGTTTATGGTCCCTCTAAAACCATCTTTGTGTTGGTAGCTTGGTTGTAATGGCGTAAAATATTTCAAGTCCTTCAAAAACCTGCATAGCTATAGTTTTGTTGTGGGTCAGTTGTGCTTTCACTAACATTTCTTTTGTTGTTTGGGGTTTATAGGGTCCCTTCAAATCTTGCTTTATTACCGCTTTAATCAAAAATATGTGAGCCCAAAGAAATCCCATGGGTTCTTGAGGGTGCTATGAGTTTTCCATTCTACTATGGCTTGGATCATGTAAGGGTGCACCTCGACTCCCTTATGTGAAACAATATGACCTGGGTACTCCACTTCTTTGACTCCAAACACACACTTGGATAGTTTAGCATAAATTTGACGCCATTTAAGAATGACTATCCCTTAATTTACATGTTGCAAGTGTTCCTCCCAAGTTTTGATATATATTAAGATGTCATCAAAATACCAAAACAAACTCACTAAAATGACATAAAGACATAGCTCATCAAACTTTGAAATGTAGACACTACATTTGTGAGGCCAAAAGGTGTTACCAAAAATTCATAGTGGGCATCATAGGTTTGAACTGTTGTCTTATTTACATCCTCATCTCTAATTTTTATTTTATGATAACCAAAACAAAGATCAATTTTGATAAAATAAACAACGCCATGAAGCTCATATAACAAATCATCAATAACTAGGATGGGAAACTTATCTTTGATGGTGTATTTGTTGAGCTCTTTGTAAATCAGAACACATCCTCCAAGTGCCATCTTTCTTATACACCATTATCGCTAGAGAGGAATAAGCCCTCTAACAAGGCCTAATAATACTTGCATCTAGCATCTCCTAAACCATCTTCTCAATCTCACTTCTTTGTACATATAGATACATGTAGGGCCTAATGTTGGGTATTGGTTCCCTAGTACTAGTTGAATGGTATGATCATGATCTCTTGTAGGAGAAAATCCTTTTGGCATCTCTCCAAAAACTACTAAGTGCTTGTCTACAACTACTTGCAGATCTATTGTTGTAGAAACTTTGTATGAAATCCTCTCAGTTCTATTTTTCTTCCCACTTAGTAAAAACGCATGAACAACTCCTAAAAATTCACCTCAATTGTCCCCAATGTAATAAGCCACTATACACCCAACACAATATTTGGTACACCCATGGAGATAGAAAATATCAAGCAATCAAGTTGGTAATCTCCCATGGGCATTTTAATGTTATCATTTCCCTAAACAATTAATAGTACCCCCATCTATAATCAAGACTTGAAATTTTAAAGTTGGATGTATAACACAATTAGATGAGCAAATAACTCGTCATGATGAAGTTGTGAGTGCTTCCTAGTTCTAGCAACAATATTACAATGTATTTCTTCAAGAAACCCACTACCTTGAGAGTTTGTGGAGTGTTAATTCCAAAAAGTGTGACAAAAAATGGTCAGTTGGGTATTTCCCAATTCCTCATTTGTCCCATTGTTGCTCTCTAATATTGCTTCTTCCTCCTCTTTTTCCTCACTTGGCCCTTCAATGTAAAGCATTGTTTTCATCATATTTATGTCCAAGGCTATATTTGTTATCATAGTTAAAATGTAACCCTTTCACTCTCTTCTCTTCAATTTTATGGAGTTAGTCTCATAGGTTGAGGAAGTGATTATGGAGTGTTTCTATCTCTTATGTTTACAAACCCTTGTCCTCTATTAGCAAAAAACTTTTCCTTTGTTATAATCATTGCTTGGGACATATAATTTGAGTGGAACATTTGTACCTCATATTTGATGCAGCTTTTTTAACCCCCTAGAAATAACTCCTTCAAATATTCCTCTATAACATACTCCACTCTTAAAGACAAAGTTTGGAATTGTTAAGTATAGTGCTTCCTCGTACTTGTTTTATTTGATTTGGTAAGCTAGATGAAGTGGTTATCCATAAGACTATCCCCATAATGTGTAGTGAGTTCCTCAAAAAATAGACCATTTGACAACACATTCCTTATTTTTTACTCTTCACATAGTCAATGATACCAAATGAATTGGTCTAGTTCCACGTATAAGGATTACATTATAAACTTTTGTTGACATGGAACATGATGGAGATCAAAGAGCTACTCCATTTAGTAGAGCTAATTGGTTAGATCCTAAACATTGAATTTTCACATATCCATCCTTAGTGTGAAGTGCCTAGCCATAGAATTATTTGTGTGACAATCCATCATTAGATTGAGTCAAACCCAAAAGCATCATGTCCTTTAAAAGGCATATCTTTCCAAGTCAAGTGGTGTGACTTTGTGTGTTGGACATCTCTAGAACCTTGGCAAGACACTATCCATTCAATCATTTCCTTGAGATCTTTCTTAGATAACCCTTGAATTTGCTCTAGCACCTTTGAAAAGATTTCATCCTTTATCTCGTTAATTTCTTCACTTATATCATCCATGATTATGGTATTCCTCTCTTCTACTAATGGATCCTCTTTGTCAAGAGCATTTCCAAAAGTAATTGGATTCCTTCTTTTGCCTCATGTTGAAGACCTCAACATGATACCATCAAAATAGTTTCCCTAATAACTTACTCAAAATAATTTGAAATTTGTACTATAACTAGGCCTATATCTCACTTCTCAACAAAAATCTTCAAGAAATTTGTTGGTTTGCCTTGGGAGAGAATTTTATGGAAGCCCTAATTTCACCATAAGTCCTTCAAATCTACTCCAAATAGCCTCAAATCTAGACTATATTAGCTTTAATATGTCATTGATTAGCCTCCCAAAAAAAAAACTATTTTATAGCCTCTACAAATTTGATGGAAACCCTTATTTTCCAATTATCTCCTTCAAATATGCTCCAAATGACCCCAAATCTAAACTATAGCAACATCAATATGTCATTCAATCCTCTAAAAATAAAAATAAATAAAAAATTGCTAAGTTCCAAAATTCCAATTGAATAAAGAAAACTTCCTTGTTTCTTTCTTTTTGAGTGCCAAGATCATGCTCTGATACCACTTCTAATAAAATAACTGGCACAAGAGAAGAATATAATTGAAAATATACCACAAATACTTAAGAATAATATGCCACTTCAAGGAGAAGGATTCAAATAAGTACAAGAGTATCTTCTTTGCTTCAAAATGCTTCATGTGAGCATTCTAAACCCTAGCGCACACCATAATTGAGGATGGAATACATGGTGTTCTACAAGCTTGTGGTCGACGGGAAGCGTCAAACAATGGCGCCTTTGATAACATGCCTCATTCGTGATTTTAACCTTAACTTGATATGCTCAAAAGATTTGGACTTACGATAGAATGTGGAAGGTTTGTGTAGCTTTAGGGAGGCACTAAATAATGGTGTGTGGCAGTTGCAATCGAGCTCACCTAAATCCCTATCAATGGCACTTCCCTTGGACTCTTCACCTCCTAGCACAATTGGAAGCATGGGTTCTCTTCCTATATGACACATTGTGCTTGTCCCTGAGAGTTGTATGGATGGTTTTATCAAGGATAGGGAGGAACTTTTACATAATCATGGCCTCATTTGTAGATTTATGAAGACATGGCTGAAACTTCACAATCTCCATTCTCGAATCATGAAAATTTGGAAAGAAAGCGTGATGGAATAAAGCAATATTTTTCCTTGTGCTAGAGAGTTCTTTATCCTTGAATTTGACTATGTTGATGACAAAGAGTCAATGCTTAAAAACAATCCTTGGTTCCTCAATGGAGATTTTTTATGCATGAAACCCTAGTTCCCCTCCTTCGATCCATGAACTGAAACTTTCTCTTATGTGTTTCTCTGGGTACAGTTACCTTACCTTCCTCTGCAAGTCTAGGAATTGGAGTCTATGAGCCATTGGTAATGGCATAGGCAAGTATCACTACACTTCAAAAGAAACAACTAATTATGAAAGTTCAACCTGTGCACATTTATGTGTGGAAATAGATCTTTCCAAAGGTCTTCCTACAAAAATATCTCTAAAGGTAGGCAATAGATGTTGGAGACAATTCATAGATTATGAAAAAAAATTGCATTCTAATGCAAGATATGTTTTTCAACTGATCAAACTACCCCTCAATGTTAGAAGTTGCAAGCTCATGTTTGGGGAAGAGATAGCTTAAGTGGTATCCCTCTTAGTGGATGGTGGAATCACACCAATATGTAATTCCATCATATGCTCAAAACGATTTGGTGTCTTCCCAAACTCCTTCAAAAGCCATTACCAAGCCATATACTTCTCCTTCACACATTCTCCAAGACCCAACTATTGGGGTTTTGCATGAGGCTTCTCTTGAAGGCAATATCCCAGAGGTCTCTTCAATCCAACCAAAGAATTTAGTCACCAAGACTGTTGATTCTAAGATTGCTCTAGTCTCATTGGAGATATCAATGAATGTTCCTAGAAGTAATGAAGACAAACTCAAAAGCAAAAAATAGACAAAATCCAAACATTTCCTTAAAGAATGAATGGACAAAGGTAAAGCAGAAAATCCCAGCCTCCCTTAAAAAAAAACTTGAGCACCAAATGATGTTAAGATCATCAAAGAAAGGGAAAATTTTGAAGAAATGTATGATTCTAAAGCACTCATGCTTAAGGGTTGATGCAAATTTTATTGTTATAATTGATTTATATATATGGGAGTGAGCCCCATGCCCAAAACTTTGAGTAGGCATACCTCCAAAAGTCTCCAAGAAGAACACAATTCATGTGGGAATTACTCCATACTAAAGTAGAACAAAGACTCAAAACACATTAATCAATCAATCTTTTTCAACCCTTATGCAATAATATGGGCTAGATATGTATAACGACACATTAACAACCCACTAATCTCTACAAAACTATTCTAATGTGAGTATTACTCATGGAATAATCATTTACATTATTTGTATTATTCTCTTCACATATGATGTACACACAAATCAAAAGTATGATGTTCTACTATCCATAATATTTCGTTTCAGTTATTCTAGATAAAATTGTGTTGAGATATTTTTGCATTGACATTTCATGATACATGATCCCTCATCAATCACATTTTTTTCTTATCCTAATGAGGGATCATGTAGTATGGTCCAACTACCACAATTTTTTATTATCCTAATGAGGGATCATGTAGTGTGATCCGAAAGGTCAATACAAAAATATTTCAACACAATTTAATCCAAAATAATCAAAACAAAATGCACACACTAATTAACAAATACTAATGTGGAGTACACACTAACACCCATATGTGGCCTAATTCCTAACATTGCCCTCCTTTGTGCTTACATGGGGTGAGGAACTTTCTAGCTGCATCAACTATTGGCCTTGGTCACTCGTTGCCTTAGTCTTCTGGGTCGTTATTGAGGTTCACTTGTTCCATATTTGTTGCCCACCACTGTCCCCCTCATATGCCTCCCACTCAATGGAAAATATCCTTAGACGTTGGTTCCCACTAGTAATTCATACATACAATAAAACTATGACCTCAATAGAAGTTTGACATTATATCCTCCTTATATCACCATTCACAATATCAAAACACCTCTAACTTATTAAATGCCTCCCACGCCTTTAATTAACTACCTTCAAGGACAATTGAGGCAATAACACCTTACATGGCTGGAGTGGTTGAAGATGCTTTTAACATGTAGAAAAATGCAAAAAATAAGGAAATGGTGTTGCATCCATCTGGCAGCGATTTGACACTAAATTTCAAAATAATCACGATAAGCTTCTTGTACCTTTGTGTACCTTTTTTGCTCACTTATTAATGGATAACTTATCCTAGCAACTTGCCCAGTGTCTACGTTGAAAACTACAAAAAAATTGTAATTCTAACTCCTACGGCCTTCATGAACTTTAAATAATATAACAAACACATAAACTTGCAATGATTCATACATGTTAAACTATTCGGTTATTTTAATTGTTTGAATGCCACAGAAATGTAATTATTGTATGAGACATAGTTAACACGAACTCCATACTATATCTATCCATACATTCAATTTGAATTCTCACATAGTTAGCATGAACTTCAATGTGTAAGAATCCAACTTGTTCTTTGTTGCTTGGATATACAAGAATGTGTGGCAATATTATCGTGCTCAACAAACTTAATCCTTCAAGATCTCTCGTTGAAGGTTCTGGAGTCTATTAATGCCAATGCAGATTAGATGACTGCAAAACAAACCCGATGTATACATGACAATGCAAGTCTGCAATAAATAGATGCCAACACTTCCAACAATGTCACTGACAATGCAAAACAAAATCATGCAATGCTTAGTCAATCCCGCAGTATTATCAAGGCAAACAAATGCCTACAAACAAACAAAAAAACTCACTCCAAACATTTTCTATAACACCAATGATTTCTACAATTGAAATGCAAAAAAGAATGTACACATTTTTTTTTCTAATTATGGGTATGAAAAACTGTGAACAAAATGGAGTGAAAAAAGTGAAAGAGTGAACAAGATGGAATGAGAAGTGACATGCAAATGTATGATGAATGTTACATATTTGCAACTAGGCTGCACTACACAACTATTGACAAAGTGGAAGAATGGTGGATAGGAAAAACAATGGTTGTTGCACATGGTTTGCATTGCATAATCGTTGTGTTAACCGCTTTGAAGCAAAGACATTTGAATGGAAGGCAAACAGAGAGGTCTCACAGGGAACCTTTTCTAATACCAAATGTGGGAACTACTCCATACTGAAGTAGAGCCAGAGGCTCAAACACATTAATCAGTTATCATCTTCAAAACTTATACAATAATATGAGTTACATATATGTAGGACTTTTATAACTACTCACTAACTTACAACCCACTAATCTCTACAAACCTATTATAATGTGATTATTATTCACATAATCATGATGACTTATATTAATTGTATTATTCTTTCCACATTATTTACATACACACTAATTAACAAATAATAATATGGAGTACACACACCCACATGTGAGGATTAATTCCTAACAATTTGCAATATGATAAGATCATAATTAACCACTAGCTTTCTATATATATCATACTTTATGCCTTAGATGCCACCCAAGGCAACTTAACTACCCATATAAGACTATATTAATTATCATATAGCTTTTAATCAAGAGTTAAGGTAGCCACAAGCCGACTACTCCTAACCCTATGCACATTATAGGATTAAGGGCATAGCAATCACCTGGTTGAGACAATAGAGATTAAGGGTCATTAATTGCTTGAGGTTGGTCTAAGATAGTAACAGGTTTTGGTGTTTCTTGGCCTATACACTTGGGACTACTAAGCCTTGGTCAATGCAGGTGCGCTCCTTCCCTCAATTTTATAGTTTCTACCTCTCCATGCAGTATTCACCAACCTAGGTGGATGTGGAAGGGACACTACAAGGTAAGAAAAGGGCCTTCCATCTAGAGCCCCCAACCCAAACTCATTATGTCACTGTCAAAAGAAACGCTTCCAAAAACCTAAATGCTTCAAATGCAAATATCATAGTAGCATCAAATAAAATTTCTTAAATATCTACTTAAGAGATTCTGAAGCATGCACAGCTTCCCAGAGATTCAAGTTTCTTGCCATTAAATTAAAGTTTTATGCATTATTACACTCAGATAAGAACAAGATACTAATCTATTGTGCTCTCTCTAGTTGAGTAAAAAGTTTCGAAGAGTCTTTGCCTTTTTCTTAATACATTCACAAGTGAAATATGATATCAATTGCAAGAAAAGCAACCCACCATATACTTTATTCAACGACAATTCACATTACCGTAGTTGACCTTTGATAGATGGTATAGACAAGGATGTATTTGTCCTCTTGCTCATAAGGTTTACAAAGCATTCCCAGACTGAACCAAAACCTCATCTCAACCCTTTTGCACATGCCTGAACCATGTAGTGCTAATCATGTCAGTGCAAGTTATTATTGTACACTGAGATAAAACAAATGACCAGGCCATCATCTTCAATTATTATGCTAATCGTTTCAAGGTGAATTCTCACAATTTCGTTTAAGGAAGACAGTACACTTTGAAGTTTGAGATTATCTTCACCTCAATCTAGCTTAGAAGAATGTATATATAAAACATGGCTTAAATATATTGTTGCATTTCATGCATAATACTTATATGTCATAGCTTGCGTTCAATGGTTGATTTCCATTTTGGGTCACAAATGTATTTCAGAAATTAATATACTCACATGGAAATCACAAACTAAGCTACTATATCAGAACATGCTAGCATATAGACCGTAAGCAATGCATGCTCATGTCATCATATCGCTATTGTATGAATTTTCTCATCCAAATACACATACCATATTGCACATGCAATTCAAACTGAGAACAATTGATCCTCAATCACTTTTTAGTTTACACAATAGGGCAAATAATCAATATTTGAATTAATGTCATCAGGGTTTATAACTAAATTTTCTACAAAATAGACTTTTAATGCCATGGCATATCTATTGGTGGATTTGCAAGGTTAGGCTTATTCCAAAACTTGGTCAGGAGGTCAAAACCTAATGATACAAAAATTGCACAATATAAGATAAATGGAAAAAAATCTTCTCATGGGCTTTTACTAAGGGTGTCTAGCATGGTTCAGATGTAACTTAAACATGTACCTTTACCTTTTACCTTTATATACAAAGAATTAACAACTCGTAATTCCTTCTTAGTACACAATGAGTCCACCACTAGTGATAAGAGTTTTAAACTAAGAAAAATCTATGTGTGGCACTTTATATTAGAATCAATTTATGCAATTCAATAGAGCATCACTCAAACCTGAAAATAACAGAGGGAAGATAAAGGGGTTAGAAGTTGTGGCAGCTCGACGTTCAGGAACAAGCAGTTATGCAATAAAGGCATATCCTCCAGATCAGAAATCCAACCCAACTCATAAAATTAAACAAGGCTTCAGTTGCATACGGAAAGAAATTATGAATACAATGGGAGCTACTAGCCCTCAAGCAATATAAAAATGGCACCATTGTAGACTCACATCAAGATTAATGCCTGCAAGATGCCATACAGGTAAAACAATGAGTCACAAAATGAGGAGGTGCAACAGGGTGTCTCACTGCACAAGCCCCTTTAGCAATCAAAAAAATATAGCCAAAAGTTGCAAGCGAGGCCTGCTTTCTCTTGGCCCAAAACCTTCAATTTTTGCTGTAGTTGAGGTCCAAAAGACAAAGTTTTGCAAGTACAAGAACATCTACGAATGTAGATTTATAGGAGGCACACAAAAGCAGAATATGTGTCCTCTTACAATACCATATTGTGGTAAAGAAGAGTAACAATGAGCATAACAAAAACAAGAAAGAATTTTGTCCCCTTTTGAATTATAAATTTATACATCATTTAGCAACAAGGATTTGTTTACGTCATACAACAGTTCATTAGAGAAATACAAGGCAGGTTAGAGATTTACTCAAGTCACAGTCCCACAACAGAACAATCATTACACTCCCTTGGTGCCACAGGAAAAACAAGAACACACATTCTTACATCCAAAGAATTCAATTCAATTATTGCTTTTACTCAACTCGAGTGAGTTATTCAATTCAATTATTGCTTTTACTCAACTCGAGTGAGTTATCTTTTCAGAGAAAATTGTAAATGAGAATGCTAAGGCTTTGGTTCAACTTCAAAACAATATCTCAGCCTCACTGTTGTGGGTTAGAGTTGTTTCACTTAAACATAAAATTGAGCAAGCAGAGGTCGAACTGCAAAGGATGCTCAAATCCACTATCACACACATTGGCTCAAAGTAGGCTACATGCATTCTAAGGAATATTTCACAATTAAGGCTAACCATTGAATCAAGCTTATCAAGGATATGAATAACTCATTGCATCACATGATAAGTGCAAGACTTTGTTGAAAATTACAAGCTTGGATTTCACTCACATTAGCTTCACAATGCCTCCCAATGAACATGAATTTTCAAGTCACAAGGAGCTCAATGATCCAGATTATTCTTCTCTTCTCTTCTCTTCTCTTCTTCACATTCTTCTAATTGCTTTTTCTAATTGATCATCGTACTAAACATATTGGTTCAGTCCATTACAACCTGCACAGCTAAACAAACTAACCTCAACTCCGTCATTGAACTTGTTTACACCTCCAGTATATATTAGATTGGCTACATTAAAAGAACTGACCTTTTTCCAAACCAAAATAAAAGCACGGATAAATTACAAACACAGATTTTGTAGGGGACAATAATGATATAATCTGACATAGAGCTATATGTAAGACAACTAAGACAAGGCAGAAGTGCACTTATTCTCGGAAAGGTAATGCCCATACATTGATCAGTGATGAAAATATGATATGATATGAAATCAGTCTCTATGCAAGCTCGTTACAGAAACAATGGTTTGCAATCAATCATTCTACCAGCAAGGCTAAGATTGTGAGAAGCACCAAGCTAAGATCCTCAGCTCTGGTGTGGATTCACCTGCCTTACCATGGCAGAACAATTTTATGAGGTCATTTGTTTGAGGCTTTCCTCCTTTTAATTAAATTTTGAGATTGGACATTTGAACTCATTAGTGCAGAGAAGAACGGTGATGCCTTGCAAAAAGTTCTCTGAAGTTGTAAGGAGTTAACCAGATGAACCATTCAAATAACCATGTTGATTTTAGAAATATCAACGGCCAGCTCCTTTAGTACTTGTGATATTTCGGCCAGCTTGTTCTCTGGCAGTCCCTTTGATGTTAGGTATCATTGGCATAGAGATCAATCAAATGATCCCCACCCCAAACTTCGCTTCCACCAGAAATCATCCTCAGGATCCAGCTTTTCAATAATGCCTTCAATATCATATCCGATTGAGAAAAGAAAAAAAAACCTCTTGAAACCCTGGGAACCAGAACCCAAGCACATTTTGTCAGTCATACACCAAGTAGAATCATGCAATGACCATTATCACTGACTGATACAGGTGTGATACTCCACTGCTAACCATTGTCCCTTCTAACCACATATCGAAGATAGAACCATAGATAGCCACTTTCCAAAGGTTAAGCTTTATGATGTTTATCTCACCCAGGCCACATGGCTTTTATCCCAACTGTTTAAATCTATAGCAGGATATCAGATGTTGAGATTGGCTGACAATTGTTTTTGTTGAGCCACTGTCAAAGGCCATTCAAGCTGTTGGCATTAGTAAGAAGATTTGGCACTGAGCATACAATTTTTAGAACTGGGGATAACTTCAGCACCAGGCCTCAATTTTGGAATAGGTTGAGGAATAGCCCAGGATAATTTGACAGTGGTAGTTCAACTATTTGAAGGAAAAATCAAATTAGCAACGGAAATTCATATAAGGTATAGTTATGATAGCTTTTGGTGATTAGATTTCTACAGGCATATTTAACGAACTGTGAGTGCATTTAGGTATATAAATTCATGTTGAGTACTTATACAAGTATTAAAGCAGCATTGTAACAGACCTTGTAGGTTTCTCTTCTAATTACAATGGATTCTTTATAAAGATGTAATTTGTTGGGTAGTGAAGACTGGGTTACGTGTGAAAGTGACTTGTTGCAGCTGCATTAATTACACTAGTAAGATAGGTTTGGGACAAACAATCTTCAACGCTAACATGATTTCCCTGATAGGATTGTACTTGCAGTTTCAATAGAGGCCAAATTGTGTGGGAAGACTGGCCCTTAGTACAAGGTTTTCATAGTTTGAGCAACATTTCCTCCATGGAAATTTAGAAACTTATTCAAGTATTAATGTTTCACATAAGTTAAAGATGCAATGTACTTTGGCTTGGTGTCGTGTAATGTCCCCTCGGTAGCCACACGGATATTATTTTAGCCTTTATTTATTCCCAAAGGCTAAAAGGAGGAATAAGGGAATAAAATATTAAATTAATTATTTGTAAAGTTATCTCAAAATATAATATCATAAGATGACTTTATATTTAATTAATTTAATAATAAAGTGACTAAAAATAAAATAATATCAAAAAGTCACTTAAGAGAATAAAATAATATTTTATTCTAGAAGCTTCTTGAGGTAATTGAATTCTTTATAAGGTGATGGTGTTTTCTGCACCTTGAACAACTTCGAGAACACAATATTCTATCTCTCTTGAAGGTTATTCTCAACAATAAATTACGAAAATTACCCCAAGGTCCTCGGGTGTCGGTCATGACAATGCATAAACAACTCAGATAATATGTGAAAATGCTGGTAATCACAAGGGGCCTTACAAATGAACAATGGAAGAATTTTCATCGATGCAACAATATGGTGATGCTTTCAATCCTAAAACCCTGAATTCAAAATAAACAGCAACAAAAGGATAAGGGTTTAGAGATTCTATTCTATTCTAACTCTAAGATCAATCACAATGATAGAAACTGCAAATGGACAGATCCCCACTAAAACCGATCTCTGCTTGATCAAGGACAAGGCAACTACACGAAATGGTGCGATCTTGGGGAAATCAAAGATTTTCAAACTTTGAACATTCATTCCATACCCAATGCTGGCGCAATGTAAACAAGCATTCCTGGTTGAACAACACAGAAACCCAAACTTTACACAATCTCATTGCTAAATGCTACCGGAATAGAAACATCATCACATCACATTTACCATTATGAAAATCTAAATCTAACATCTAATTGGAGAATCAAGAACAAGAAACCATAAAAACTGTTGAAAATAAATACAAAGTTTACCAAATCAACAATCCAATTGCATTACTTCTCCAGCATTACATAACAATTTCAAGTCTCTCATCTCCTACAGCTAATTCTGAAAACTACTTGCCAATTCTGGCCTTCTAACTTAGCAAAATTCTGGCCTAATCAAACTCCTAAAATCTCTCCCTTACAAATGAGGCACAAATGCCATTTATAGAAAACCCAAAACATGTCGGCCCAATTAGATTTCTACAATAATAACTGGCCCCAAAACAGATTAAACTAATTAGATTTACAATAATAACTGTACCAAGGTCAGATAAAGAATTTCAAAATAGGACAAGATTTGCATTAAATGCATGAATATTATCTATACCATTACGATCTCAGCAAGATCAGATTGGCGTGTTTTCCAGAAAGTCCTCCAGCTGCAGATAGTTTGGCACGGATTCTTAGGCGAGGTCCCACTTTGAAAATTTAAACTGAACATTTTCACAAATTTCCCTCTTTTGGCACGAATCCATATGCAAGTCCCCCTTTTAATATTTGCTTAGTCCTGAAAAACAGATATCATCATTAATAACCCACATGTTCAAATTAAATTTGAATAAAATTTTGACTTTTCTAAAAAACTTACATTTTTATAAGGAAACTTTCCATTTTCATAAAATTTTTATTTTCAATTTTTTTTATCTCAAGAAATTTTCATTTTCGGGATCATTTTTAAAAATTTCCATTTTTAGAAAAAAAAACATTTTCGGAAAAATTTCCATTTTGGGAAACCAGACCAAGGGGAAAATCCGGGAAAATCCAGGTCAGGCGGACTCCAGACCAGAATCCGGAAAAAACCAGCCGGACAGGATTCTACTGAATAAGGCAAAAATTTCAACAATAGATCATCAAAACGAACCAAGAATGCGTGAAACATCGTGTAATATATCAAATTAAGCGTGGGGTGTCGAGCATTTATTATCAAAGTCATCAATTTAATCCAGTATTTCAATTTGCACAAAGCCAGGCAGAAAATACGGAAAAATCCGGGTGGACCAGATTTCTGCGGATGGCATAAAATTCCGAACTTTGGTACATACCCGGAAAACTGAAGAAATCCGGGAAAATCCAGGTCGGGCGGAAAATCCCGGACGCAGGCAAAAACCCGGACTTCGCTTGGATCTGGAATTTGAGCAGAATCCAGGAAAATCCGGACGGACCGGAAAATCCCAGATTGGGGTAAAAACCCAGATTTTGCCAGAGCAGGACTTGAGCGGTCTGAAAAAATCCGGACGGACGGGAAAATCCGGATTGGGGTAAAACCCGGTTTGCTCAGAACAGTTTTCAAAGCAACTGGGGAACTCACTTGGGCAAGCAAGATGAACATCTAAGGACCTCCAAAGGCAACCAAATCAATAAAATTAAGGGGCCAAAAGACACCAAAAGCCAGAGCAAAAAGAGGGTCCCTACTTTCAGTGGGGCGTGTGTGCAAAACTGCACAACAAGGAGCTTATTGGAGACTAATTGGGATATCTTGAGTTTGCATATTCACATATCTACATTGGTGAGCTTGAATGCTTAGCAGTTTGCCTAAGGGGAAGACTCTAAGGTACCAGTTTCGGTTGTGCAATATCAACCCTAGCTGGATTGGAGTGGAAGATAATTCAGTCTTTCACATTGTGGTGGCCAAGGTCCAAATTTGAGAAATTGGATTGGAGCATACAAAGGCAGGATTTTGTAGAAGAAGTTTGCAGTCAAAAGCCATTTGATTTTGGTGTAGGAGAGGACGAATTGGCAAGGATATAATTAGTGCGATTTTCACATACACTGCTGGTTCCAAATCGTGGTCATTATCATAGCTGGGCGCACTCTTGCATGATGCGATTTTGCTTGGGAGAGCTGGAAAAATTCAAATAAATATTTTTTGAGGTCGTTGGCATCCTAGAAGTCAGGCATGGCATTTTGGAGTGAAGATAATCAGCCTATGTGAAGAATCAAACTGTTTTTGTTGCTCTACTTCATACCAGGTTCTCTATTTTGCATATGTATTGCATTAGAAGTCATATAAATGTATAGGAGTCATTTGCTGTCATAATCAGGCATATATATAAGCTTTGTATTTCAGTCACTTGCATTAGTTCTAATCGATGCCTTGAGACAGCATTAGTTCTAATAGTTGGCATCATTTGCACTTCATTTCCAGCAATTGTATCTCATTCACAATATCATAATAGAGGAGATGATATTTGGCTGCAAATTGTTTGAAATAATGTCAAGTTGCTGTACCTTCATATCAGTTTGAGTAGGTGCATGCTAAGTGTTTGATAAATTGTCAATTAGCTGTAGATGTCATTTTCAATCATATATATATGCATTGAAAAATACAAAAAGATCTTGCACATCACTTCTATTCATTTGGTAGTTGTTTGGCATCATTTAGGAAGCATTTAAACTTCATTTGCATTCATCAAAGTCAACACAAAACAAACTGAAAACCAATACCAGCAAGAAAAAAGGTTGCAAGACAAGTGTTTGTCAAAATTCCTAAGGCAGAAATTTAGTGGTATATGATCAGTTTTGGCAAGGCACTTTACAGTGGTATCAAAGCTAGCATTCCTGCCAGCCTGTGTGGGTTATGAACGAAGAGAATCCAGATATTCCAGACATCAATCCACTTGACACCTATCATAAAAGATTGAAAAAGGGTTTGGAGAGTAGCACTTAGCATATGCTTAGTGACCTTGCTAGAGGTCAACAACAAATGTTTGAAGAGATGGCTAGAGGATGGCAAGAGATGACACAGATTCTCGCACAACTTTTGAATAACGAAAACAACAATGGGAACAATGGGCAGAATGGTCATAATGGTGGTCATGATAATAATGATACAGCTCAGAGCAATGCTAGGGCAGCTAGCAGGGTGACACCGAGGCCTCTTATGCCTCAATTCTTGGGTGAACACGCTGCTGGAAATTAGGAGCAGCAAGCACAAGGGGAAGGCTTCACGGACTATTTGAGGGAATACAATTCCTTGGGAGATGAATTTCATGCTGCCATATCATTAGTAGATTTTTGTAATATCAAACTCAGGAACAGACCTAGAAACAACAAGAGAGGGCAGCAAATCAGGATTTACAGCGAAAGGTTGGGAAACTTTCAATCCCTTCCTTTGATGGGTCTAGCAAATGCATAGTCAGAGTATGGGTACAGAAGTTGGATACCTATCTTCAACTTAACCCTATGTTGGAGTCAGAAGCCATTAAGTATGCTACTCTACATTTGGATGGTGAAGCGCATGAATGGTGGTACCATGGGCTTGTCACATTGGGACATGCCAATATCACATCCTATTTGGAGTTTAGGAGCTTTCAGACCTTAATTTTTGTGATTAATTCTGCCTTCTGGGCACTGGAAAACTAGACCCTATTTTAAATTTTAGTAACTACTATTTTAGGCATAAAATTTGTTCTAACTTCTAAGTTTAGGAGCTTTTATTAGTTTATTTGAGGTGCTGATTTTAGACTATTATTAGATGCTGCTGCTTTATTCTGGTTGGACAGCAGTCATACATTTTAGTTTTATGCTTTATTCTGGGTAGACAGCAGGCATATATTTTTAGTTTTCTGCTTTATTTTGGCGGTCAACAAACGTATTTGTAGAGTTTTCTTTGGGATAAAGACATTTAAATATTAGACATTGGTTTTTTTATCACCCAAGTTGGAATCTATTTAAGACCCTGGATGCTCATTAGTTTATATCAGAATTGCAGAACCAAAACTCAAAATATAATAAAATAATTGGGCAGCAAGTGTTATACTCTGGTTTCATTTTTTATTTATTTTTCTTCTTGTACTTTCAGAAGTTTATGTATGCAAGTTATAGCACTCTCAATTGCAGGTTTGATTTAAGTTTAACCGAGACAATCTATGTCAAACCCTAGAATGCAGAATCTGCATAGCATGTGCTGAATTTTAATAACCATGACCCTTCTCTGCCCACACCTATGCTCCATCTGCCCTGCAACTACTCCTACTCTGTCTATGCACTTCCCTTCTTGTGTCTGCTCCTCACTTGGCCCTTGCAAGGTTTTGCTGCTTGCACAATCGGCCCTTCTCTCATTTAACTATTTTCAATCAAAATGACCTTTCAACGGAAACAGTTGGCCCTCCTCTTTTTTAATTATTTTCAATCAAAAAACAACCTTCTCAACTATTGACAACAATTTGAAATTTGATAATGATTTCAATTTTGACAGTGATTTGAATGAACCATAGTTGAAAAACTCAAACTTGACAATAACTCGGCAGGCCAAAAATTTTAAAAACCCATGACTCGGCAAAGACTTGGGGAAAAACCCAGCAATAACTTGACAATTTTATCAAGTAAAATACATAAATTTTTAAAAATATTCTTCAAAAACACACATATTACTAATTGTGTAGAACATATTGTTGATTTCCATCATATATAAATCAAAAATAGTGTTTAATACATATCATAAACCAAAAACAAGTTCAACTTCTGAATACTTACTAATCAAGCCACACAAATAAAGACTGTCCCCATGCTGAGTGTTTGTAAACACTCAGCATGAGGACAGCCTTTATTTGTATGGCCTGATTTCAGGCCACACAAATAAAACCTGTCCCCACAAACACTTAGCATGGGGACAAGTTTTACAAACACTTGGCATGGGGACAAGTTTTTATTTGTGTGGCCTGATGAGTGAGTATGGATTAGAAAAAACAGGTTTTATTTGTGTGGCCTAATTAGTAAATATGCATTAGAAAATAAAAATGCATATGGGTTTCTCTTTTCTAATCCATACTCACTAATCACGCCACACAAATAAAGGCTGTCACATGCTGAGTGTTTGTAAATCATGGGGACAGCCATGAAACCCATATGCATTTTTCTTTTCTAATCCAAACTCACTAATGTCACTAATAAAAAGGCCTTTCTATTTATGACATTTAGTCTTTTTGTCAAAACACATTCTGATGAAATCCATTTACTTTACTCATAATACATATATATTTTTGATATTCCACTAATTTGATTCCAATCCAAATCGGTGTTGGCTTTTTGCAATTAAAAATCCTTTCTATAAATCAAATCTGGTTTTTTTATCAAAAGATTCAAAACACATTCTGATGACTCGTCTTTTTAAAAGCTGATATCCATAACTAAATCATGATATATGAAATTGCAAGGATCAGAATTCAGATAATGTCTCACAGTTCAACTTCACTTAATCGCACCTCGAAGCTGGTCGTGAACCCTAGTCGCATTGCAACATAAATGTATTTGTGTCACGAAAAATAATGAAATGGTATAAAAAAAATTAAGGTTGGCTTTTTTCTCATTTTAAACACATCATGGCCAAGTTTTGCCATGAGTTTATTGAAAAAGGCGCGATTTTTGGTGAGTTTCAGGTCTAGAAAGCGTCGTGAGTTTTTGTATTACACGGTGCCACATTTTTTGGCAAGTAACTCACCCGACTTGCAAACACGTGAGTACTCACGAGTTTGGCAAGTACTCACCACTTTTTTCAACACTAGAATGAACAATGACTTTCCAATTTTTTTATTGTTGATGGCAACATTATACTCATTTTCCAATGTTCAACAAATTCATTTCATACGTTTTGTAATTGTATTTTGGATGAAATTTTTGTTTTTTTAATGAATTTAAGTACTTTAACTTGTCGAGTTTTTGTTGAGTCATTGAGTCCAAATCAAAACTAGGTATGCCAAGTTTTGCCAACTTGCTAAGTCCAAATCAAAACTTGGTATGTCAAAGTTTGCCGAGTAACTAGTTTCTAAATTATGATATAATCATTCACTAAAAGTCTAACACAATAAAGGTTAACCAATATAACAATAAATATGTTGTGAGATTAAAAAGATGAAAACATCTCATATCATCCCACTATTGGAGTAATGAGGACATCACTTAATTATTAATTTGATCATTAATTAAATATTAAGTCCCTTATTCACTTAAGCTAAACTTAGGAGTGCTTTTTTATTATTAGATTGGGCCAAATATAGGTTAGATTGTCTCATTACATGAGATTAAGACACTTGTCACAATCTAATCAAATCCTCATCTAGGGTTTGTTTTTTCCTTTTATAAGGTTTGATCCTTCATTGTAATTAATCCAAATATTCATTATTCAATACAGAAGGCATATTAGATGCTTTTGCAGATCAATTCTCGTCTCATGGTTGCATAGCAAATCAATTGCTTTGATCTCTTGCTTGTGATAGGCGTTTTGGTTGCAGGTGATTTCTAAGAGCTATGGGGTTCACTATCAACTCCAACATGGTATCAGAGTACCAAATATGTGACTTCCTTTCCAAATTTTGAGAGATCCGGCCTTGAGGGAAAATCGGCTCATCCTAGGGCAAAACGGGCAGCACCATTGAGTCCAAAACGGCCAAAAACCTAACGATCGCTTGTTATTTCATCAAATTGGCAAAGTTGAAAATAAAGAAGAAAAAAAATTAGGGCTTGAGATTTCTCTACATAAATCCATATAGTCAGGATCTGTACAGCCCAAGCCCTATGCAACAATCCGAAGCAAAAAAAAATACAAGCAAGTTCAAAAATATTATGTTTCAATATTTATTTGCCTTAGATTTCTTGCAAAAAAATCAAACGCAAAAAATATATCAGAAAAGTTTTTTTCTCACAAGCAGGGTAATGGTTGTACCTTGTGACCCCACAAGCACTATGACAGGCATCTTTTCAAGGATGCCAACGGCATAAACCTACTGCTCAACAACCCTTCAAAGCCACCGACAGTTAGGAATTTCGGAGCTCCACCAAGGCCTTCAAAACTCTTCATCGGCAGCCCTTAAAATATTTTTCGGCACCCTCAACATTATACCCAACGATAGCCCTGTCTAGGGAATATTCCCTACCAAAAGTATATTCCGCCACCAATTTGACTAGAGAATATTTTGATGCCAAATAGAATACTTCGTGTATCGGTGACTTTTGCGGCGAATGCTTTTTTCGCAAGTGGAAGGAATATTCCAAGGAATATTTGTTGACGTCAGTTGTACAGCAGGACCTCCAAGCCCCCCTCTTAGCCTTCATTTGTCCTAAAGGAACTATTTTTTTCTTTTTGGCATAACTTGGGCATACGGTGTCAAAATCAGACAAATGAGATATCGTCAAAAAGCTAGTTCCGAGCACTTTCCAGTGGTGTGGTCTCATCATCAGATTTTGCTGTTGGTTTATTTCATGCTCAATCAAAGTCAAATCTTCATTTTTTGCTTCCAAGCTCATAACTTTTCACTTGTATCTCTGATCTTCAAGATTCCAACGACATTGGAAAGGTATTTCAGAGCTCTTCAAATCCATTCATGCACTCTTTTCAGAATTTGGCTCAAGTACATTTTATTTAGATTTTTGTGATTTCACATTTCTATCAATTACTTGGACGTCTTGGCACCTAGAAAAGATTTGTTGCATGAGATGACATCATTTGATCTGCTTTACATGCATTGAGGTTTTTAGTCTCTTATTTTATCATTTGAAGAAGTATCATGGGTTTTTTTGTTCATCCTTCTGTAGTCATCCTGGCAAAGGATAACTATGAGTCTTGGCGACAAGACATCCTGACACATCTAAGGTGGCTTGATCTTTTGCCTTATCTTTATGGACTCATAACTACACCAGACACACTAGGGAGTTATTCAACATGGGGTATTAATAGTGATCATGTTGTAGGAGTCATTTGTTCTAGTGTTGATCTTGACATTGTGTGTTGTATCAGACATTGATTGTCCCCACACACTTTGGACTCGACTTTGGGAGATCCATGGAGACCCTCATATCTCTCTGTACCCAGAGGATCCTGCTGCAAATTGTCTCATTCCTCTTGCAGATGTAGATTCCATACGCTTTGATGACAATACTTTAGAGAAGCTTGAGTATATCACAAGGATTGCATGTTTCTATAGTTCAGAGACTTGTCTTCATGCTCCCACTCTTCAGATCAAGACTACACCACCATCTTTTGTTGTTCCTAATCAGTTTGCCATCACCACATCTTTGGCCCCTATTAGTTTCTATCGTCCCACAACTAAGCTCTAGATGCAAACCTAGTTTCAACTTCAAGACTATAGATTTTAATGGTTTCTAAATGATATAAGTCAATATTTGGGTCCTAGCATGCCTATAGATTGACCAAACAATGCTATGAAAGGCTATTAAAGAAAGATTGAAGATTAAAGAAAGATCTGCAAACTTACATGCAAATAATGTCAATTGCAAGCCTCCTACTATTAACTCGCAAAGACAATGTTGATATCAATTTATGTCTCTTATTTTTCAGATTTTTTCTTCACCATCTTCTTAAGGTGAAACAAGCAAAACATCACCATTGTGAGTGACATGGGGCCATCACAAAAGTAAGCCTTGTCTAACATTGCACCTGACGTGAGACAACAATTCTTAATGATCATTTTTGGGCCCTTGTCATGTTTCTTGTTAGCTTTGGTAAAATTTATGAGAGTCAACATTTGAGAGATGAAATCGATCACTAACAAGAGGGGCGCAACCTTGTGTCTATCGTTAGATGCACAAACACGGGGAAGGGAAAACAAAAGAAAAAAATATCTTTCTTGGTATCTTGATACCTAATCTAAAATGGTTTGGCACTGGAGAGGAGGCAAATATTATCCAAGTTGTCTTGTGCAAAATTCATGTGGACAAGGAGAGCTTGGCAAAATGGAGACTCTATGATGGCCATCTTTGAATAGACTTAATACACTAATGAATGTTCAATGGAAGGTACGCAACCAAACTACAACTACTTGAGACATGATTACTCTCACAAGTAGCTAGATAGCCTTTTTTGTGAAATAAAATGGAGTATTTAGTATTTTGTTCACTAGTTAAAGAACATATGTACTCCAAGGATGCATCCCCTACATATTGTGACCCATCCCCTATAGGGGACATTTCAAGGCTATGGAAATGAATCACACTTGATTTTGGAAAAATTTGGAAATGTTTCCAAAACATTAAATATTGAGTAGAAAACGACATGGGAGCTATCCCCTATGGCCCAAACAGTATAAAGAGCAATTTAAAAAAAAAAAAAAGGAATCGACGGCGCACAAGGACCCCCACACCCCTTCATAGCAACCCTAAACCTAAAAGAGCCACACTAAGAACTAAAAAGAAAAAAAATCATTTTGCCAATTTTCCAAATTGTGGAGAAGATAGGGAAAGAGAACAATTGTGAGATGAAAAGAGAAAAGCAGTGGGAATAAGGCAAGAGAACATTGAATCTACATCATTTAAGGTAAGTTTACTATGCATTGTTCATTTGCTCAAATTCTTTTGCTTTATTGAATGCCCTTTTGAAACACTCAAATCTAATGCAAAAAGCCCATATAATCCAAAAAAAAACTCTTTTGCAATTTGCAACAACCATTGACAAAAACAAAACAAAAAAATGACTGGGGATAGAGTATGGTGATGTCATTTGGGCAACAAGGGCTATAAGGGCAGCTACACAAGGATTTATTCTCATCTTTTGTGCATGAGTG
>VDFB02011682.1:0-14943 GCA_007258455.2 Sequoia sempervirens
GGTTCAGTATCATCCTCCTTAGAATTAGGAGAGGCATCCAAATTAGCAGAGGCAGGCATATTTTGGTAATGTTCAATAATTAACCTAATCAAGCCAGTGTGCCAAATAGGGTATCTTTTTGGGTTTTTCTTGTGGTCATCCAAACTTTTTCTCAAAGAACAAAGAAGATAGTAGGGAATAGAAACCCTAACTTTGTAGTGGAAATGGTTGAGCAGGGAAAAGTGATAGTCATAGACCCTAGTGAAGCGACCATCCACAGTAATGTACCCCATGATAACACAAAGTACCTTTCTCCAGAGAGATTTTATGGTATCAACTTCAAAGTAGCTGTTAGAAATTTTCACCAGTTTCAGTCTTTCCTTCTCTTTCTTTGGAAATCTGATGACAACTTCATCAGAGAAAACCCTATCACTAAAAAATTTGTGTCCATCAGTGGACATTCTCGTCACTTCAGCTATAAGGTTTTTATCGAGCTCAAATTTCTTACCAAAAAGGGTAAGTTCCCCATTATTCCAATTCTTATCAAAATGCTCAGTAGCCTCCTAATTAGAACCATGGAGTTTTTCTAGAAAAGGGAGTAAGGCCCCACTTTTTACTTTATTCCACACTTTAGAATTTTTTGTATGCATCTCAAAGCTATCCAACTCAACTCTTTTTCTGTATCCACCCATCTTGGCAAGCAGAGTGGGGCAGACAGAGATGCAATCTTTACTAGAAATGGTCCCGCCAAATCTAAGAACCCACAAAGCATGCTAGGCGACCTTACAGATTAAGCAACTAAGCTCGGTCCCATATAATCTAATGATTGTGATGTAATTAGCGCATCCTATCATAATTAATGAGGTGACATGCTTCTTGCCCGTGTGATTCATCATAGCTCAATAAGGCCCAAACATTAACACTTAGTTCACTAATATTTAGCCAAGTGCACTGTCGTTTACTCCTAACCCCTTCATTCACAAAAAAAAATTCCACAACATTGGCCTCTCTATAGGCATGTAAAGTATTTATGTTATCAAACTTGGCTAAGGTCAAGATGGCATCATCAATCCAAGACTTAATTGTCCATGAGGGGGGGGGAATTACCTAAAAGACAATCAATAATGTTTTTGGAATCCCCTTCAAGCCAAAGGTTTTTAAAATTTAGATAATGGGAAAAATTTATAATATGAAAAGCTCTAGCAGCCTCAACCAGGTGATTGGTTTGGGATCCAAGGGGAGTGGCAGTCACACCTAGAAAGTTGCCAAAGGAATCCCTTATGACTCCGCTACAACCCACCACCCCATGATTACCTTTAGCCACTCCATCGAAGTTGGTTTTGACCCATCCATTAGGCAGAAAAGACTAGCTAACACCCTCTCTATCCTTCTTAGCTTGTTTAGGGGTGCAAGGAAAAACAAGACTTATATTCCATTCCTTAGCAACCATAAGATCATAGGATGAGTGAGCCACTTTCTCAGAGTTCCTAACCTTCTGGGAGATAGCATTGACATTTTCTTTCAGAAATCTGATTATTTTATCAAAAACAATATCCACCGGCGCTTCTTTATCTCTATAAATTTTGTTGTTTCATTCTTTCCAAAGACCCCAAGTAGCATGAGGAAAAGAGAAATCCCACAAGTACCAAAGTACAAGATTATGAGTCAGGGCTTTCCATTGAAGGAAGAAATCTTCAATAGATAAGGGAAAAGTTACCCAAGATAGTTTCCAGTAACAGATTATTTTTTCCCAAATTGAAGTGGCAAAAGGATAGTGAAGAAACATATGATGCACTAACTCTGCCTCCATCTTACAAAGAGAACATCTATTAGGTATTTGAAAGCCATGCTTGTAGAGGTTATCAACCATGAGCACCTTATTTTGGAGAAGGATCCAGAAAAAGATATTGATTTTAGGGACCAGATGTTTGAACCAAGCCTTCGACCAAAAGGGAGGAGAAGCCTAGGAAGAAGTAAGCCTGGAAAAAGCAGACGAAACAAAATAATTTCTCGAGGGTTCATCATTCCACACAAGATGATCTTCCAGCTGAATAGGGCAGAGTCTGACAGCCAACAAAGAAGACTGAATAGGAGCAAGGGCCTGAATGACAAGGCACAAATCCACCCATTTTCCATCCACACGATAGTCTTTCACATATGAACCAAAAATAGCTTTGCAATTCTCATCCCACCCACTAAAGGAATCAATTTTTATAAGGGGCTCCTTAAACAACCATGTATCCTCCCAAAATCTTGTTTGGTTTCCACTTCTTACTTTCCAACCCACTCCAGAATCAACAAATTTTCTTCCATTGATCAAATTATTCCAGCAGGTTGAGCCTCTGGGAAGAAGATGGGATTCCTTCATAATTATAAGAGATCTATTAATCTCTAAATATTTGCTTGCTAGGATATCAGTCCATTCCCCTGAAGATGAAAATATTCTCCAAATTTGTTTAGCTAGAAGAATCTTGTTAACCATTCTGATTCTTCTAAGACCTAAACCTCTGACCTTTTACGGTCTGCGCACCAGATCCCATCCTATTAAAGGTGGTCTTTTTTTTTCTTCAACACCTAACCAAAAGAATATTTTTTGAATCTTTTCAACAGCATCCACAAAATTAGCAGGGATTTTGAAGAGGCTCAGAGCATAAATCAGAAAATTCTGAAGAGTAGCTTTGAGGACTTGTAGTTTACCCACCTGGCTTAATAGAGCTCCTTTCCAACCAGCAAGCTTCTTACTGAACCTCTCAACCAATGAAATCCAAAAGGATTATGGGGGTTTAAGGCTTAAGGGTAAGCCAAGATAGGTGGCAGGAAAGGACTCCACCCTGCAACCAAGGATTATGGCAATTTTGTTCTATCTGTGAACAGGAGTGTTGAAGAAGAAAAGAGAGATTTTATGTTTATTAATTAGTTGTCCTGATGCTCTCCCATACTCATCTAGCAGAGATTTCAAATTTTTTCCCTCCGAGACAAAATATTTTCCCAAGAGCATGGTATCATCAACAAATTATTGATGAGAACAAATCAGATTGCTTAAGCATGGTTTAAGACCAAGAAGGGATCTATTATCGATCAACCTTTTCAAATTTCTTCCAAGACTTTCAACCATAAAAGTGAATAAAATAGGAGAAATAGGATCTCCTTGTCTTAGACCTCTGGAACTTTGGAAGAAAGTCATGGGAGATCCATTAACCATTATATAAATAGTAGTAGACACAAGTTTTTCCACCATTTGAAGAACCCTGTTGCAAAACCCAAACGGCTTTAAAATTTTAAATAAGAATTTCCAATCAAATCTATCATAGGCTTTTGAGATATCAAGGTTTAACAGAAAGCTTTCAGTCTTAGATTCAAACAAGGAATGGATATTATCATGCACTATTAATACAATAGAATCAAGGATCTGTCTACCAAGGAAAAATCCATTATGTTGAGGTGAAATCAAAGTTGGCAAGAGAATTAAGAGTCTAGAAGTCAAAACCTTTGAGATGATTTTATAGATAGGTTTTATTGTATGTTTATTAAAATGAAATCTCCATTATGGCAAGATATGCTAGAAAATAATATTTTGATAGAAAATTTAGAGTATGTTTATTAGAGCTTTAGCATATTTTGGCAAGCTATATTCTTGATTCCTTAAATGATTTATTCAAATGGATTGTGACTGACGTGATCTGCTACATTTAGTGTTGTAAATTGTAATGATTCCATGATTATCATACTACAACCATCCCTTATTATACCCGTTGTGGTATGGAGGGGTTTTGTCCTTCCATTCTATTGTTTACCACACTACCGCCTTGCTCAAGGCTTCTTACTGTAGGGTTGCGGTGTATACCTCTCTACTGCATATGTTGCTCACCTTCCCGGTGGTATAGCAGTGTATGCTTTTGATAATTACTTGAAGAGTGTTGATGAGACAATCTTATTTTTTTTACCGATATCTCAATGTCTCATCGAAACTACTTCGTTATATCCAAGAGTTGTGTTTTGTCGAGCACTTGTAGGTATACCTTGTTGATGTGATGTAAGTGATTCTCTTCTCGATATGCCTATATCTTGTTGAAATTTCACTGTTTTACATCATCGACGAGACATATAAATAAGTCTCTTTGACATAGGGGTGTCTAAATAAGTGCTAAACCCAAAGCTAAACTTGAAGCTAAAGCAGGAGCTAAAAGTGGCATTAAACTTGAAGCTAAACTTGAAGCCAAAGGTAGTGCTAACTACGGTGCCACACTCAGAGCTAATATCGGTGCTAAATACAATGCTAGTTTCCTCACTAATGAGCACCTTAATTAGCACCGACGAATTAGAGCCAACTTGTCTTGATCAACACAAATAAATACCAAAAATAGTACCATCCTAATAAATGGCATTGGAATTTTTAAAAAAAATGGCAAAAAATGGAGCAAATCACAAGGATTTGTTGTAGTGACCTGAGTGTCAAGAATCCTGTTGGGCCATCAAGATATTTAACTTGTAACCACCCCGGTCCTTAGAGGTCCAAACTGGGAACTACCATTTCATATTCACACTGATGCCTCAGATTGTTCAATGGGAGCTGTGCTTGGGAAAAAAGAGGATAATATCTTCTATTCCATTTACCACATCAACAAGAACCTCTATGGCTTTGGGCAGTCCGCAACATGTGGAAGCCGGTGTAATAAAGTTTCACTGGCCTGATATGCAGTGACGTCCGCAATCATTTGTGGTTCCGGTCTTTAGCTGTTCAAACCCCAGCAAAATGGGCAGATGCCATTGATGAAGCGTTGCTTTACCTGCATCGACAGGAACCATACTCGGATACAAGTCCCCAATGTTTTGCTTTGTAATTTTATCTAGACGCTTAAAATGTCTGCAGTCCCACGTTCCAATCAGCGAATGCAATTGAGGATATGACATCTCCCGCTGGCACGCTTGAGCCCGGTAAGCCCATTGCAAACCATATCGAAGCATGGGTTCTTTCCAAACGCATCGAGGTAACAACGCGGTGCCGCTGGGAATCCGCGGAAGGGGACAAGGCTGGAAGAACCGCTAAAAATGCATTTTATGAAATGCCGTTCGCAATGCATTTGCGGTGTTCAAAGAGTTGATGTCTTCGAGGAAGCCCTGCCGTTATTGCCACATAACCGCTGGAGTGACACTTTTCATCAGAGGTTGCGGATCTCTTCGCCAGCGAGCATTAGCCGCAATCCACGCTGGCTGTTTGTAAACAAGTAAAGCGCCCATCATTGCGACAAGTGTTAGAATATCGACCGACCCACATGCTCTAACGAGATTCCCATATACCCACAGTTGTCCATAAAGCCATTTGAGAAGTTGGGCCTTGATTTTGTTCACCCAATCAACCCACCATCAAGAAATAAGGAATACATCCTTATAGTTATCGATTACATAACCAAGTGGGTTGAAGTTGTAGCTTTAAAGCATGCTAGAGATAAAAAAGTAACAGATTCCTTATACTTTGATATTTTCACAAGGTTTGGTGTGCCATGAGAGATAACCACAAATTAGGGACCATAATTCACGTCTAAGCTCATTTATACCTTGGTTCATGAGTATGAAATTTTCCATTGCAAGTCTACACCCTATCACCCTCAAGCCAATGGGTAGGTAGAAGTCACCAATACAGAGATTGAGAATATTCTTACTAAGAAATTTTGTCTTCATAAGCATGATTGGGATACATGACTCCTTGAAGCTATGTGGGCCTATTGAACAATGTGGAAGACCACCACTAGTCTAACCTAGCTGCCATAATAGTGGTTTACAATTTCTGGGAGGAACTAATTTTTGCTGAAATCACATATTTTTAGAAAATATAATGATTTAAGCCTTGAAAATTTCCATTTAAGGAATTCCAATTGAAGAGGGTTTGATCGAACTACCTTAAATCAAAACCCCTTGGATAGAACCCCGCTAGTTTTAAACCATACCTATAACAGAGTCTCCTTTACACCTATCAAAATGCTGATAAAAAACCACTTTTGATTTACCTTTTGGGGGATCGAATGAATTCATTTAAAATTTATTTTTTGCAAGTATGTAGTCCTTATTATAAGCTTCCCAAAAGTATAATTTTAAATAAATTTAATTTGACTTATATTTATTTTTTATTTCTTGTGAATGTAGGTTTTTCACTGAAAATCAAGCTCTCTGTTCTGCACATGTGGAAAAATAGTAGATTATTAAAAAAAATAAATAAAAAAAATTAGTGCACTAGATATTGAAGTCCTTGATCTAACAAAGAAAAAAAAATTGAATTTCGATACATAATAAAAAGTTATCCATATACAAATATAGTTTGAATCATAATTGGTTTGATTCAAACTTGATTAAAGAAAAAATGTTCAATAAAAAAAAAACTATCTCACGCGAACTAAGAAAGCACCTGAAACGAGTCATGGCCCAAATTTAAAAGAATTAGAATTTTATCCTTCATGGAAAAAAATTTATATGTTGTGAGAGCAGAGCCACTTTAAAAAAATGTTGTTTCTCAAAAAAAAACCAGGTAGACGGAAAAAGAGAGCGCAAACTGGGATTCCAAAAATTTTGGAAAAAAAAATAAAAATTTAGAATTCCAGGAAAAATTTGCTTGAAAACTCTAGTTTCATCATCTTCAAATTCCCATGGTTTAGCTACTATAGGACCGAAGTGGTAAGACGTTAGGTTATAAAAAAACATTTTAGTGTCCAGTTTGGCCAAAAATTGTAAACCACTATTGTGGGATCACTTACGAGCTTGTCTATGGTAAGAAGGCAGTTCTTCCAATTGAGTTTGAGATAGAAAATCTTCGTACAACACTACAATTGGGTACGAGTCTTTCTGATGCACAAAAAGCATGCATTGATCAATTACATTCCTTAGATGAATTGTGCCAAGAAGCACTCTTCCATGCCGAGGTTGTTTAGAAACAACATCCTCTATGGCATGACCATCATATCTGACAATGGTCATTCCAACCTAGAGATTGGGCACTCTTATTTGACTCCCGCTTCCAAGACTTCAAGGGAAAGTTTCACACACGATGGTTGGGACCCTATGAGATTTAGACTGTGTATGCTAATGGTGTTGTTCATCTTTGTACAGTATATTCTGAAAGAACTCTCCTTGTCAATGGTCACCACCTCAAACTATACAAGAAGCCTCTTTCCAAGCAAGCTTTCTTTTTAGAGGTGGCATAGGAACTCACTATTGTTCCTTTTGGTCTCCTTCAGAATTGACCACTACAAAAAAAGAAAAAAAAGAAGCAATAAAATATCCAACAATGAAAACCATTTTGGGCGTTGTTGGTCGGTTAATGTTCAAAAACCAGTTTTCAGTGAGCATTACCTATTGAATAAACTTAGTGGTAAAAATTGATTTTTCAGCATCACTAAGAGTTGGTAGATTGAAAACCGAGCAACCAGAAATCTATTGTCAATAAATTAAAAAAAAAAAAAAACCCCCCTCACTTTTTCACCAGGAACTATCTCACTTTGAGTTGCCGGTGCTTGGGTCCACTCATTTTTCCAACCCATCCTCATTCATATCATTTTTTTGTTCCTGGTCAGTTTCTGGACTACTCCATTCCTACTTTCACCTTTCATGCTATAATTGTTGTTTGTGGCTTACAACTGACAGCCATTATCCAGGTTGCACTTTCCTTCCTGTCATTTTTAGGGACATGAACTGCTGAGTATGTCTTTTAGCTCTAGAAGCCTTTTTGCATCTATCATGAGGAGTTCACTTTTATTTCCAGTGGCTAGTTCCATGGTCCATTCTCATATCCTCACCGACCTTAACACTTTTTCTTCACATATGATGGTCAACCTTCATTGGTCATCTTCTTCCACTAGTGGATGCTCTATTTACCTATCATGCTGCCATCATCTCCTTTTCGGCCACTTGGCAGCCTCCGTCCTCTATACTGCCACATTTCTTTCCATTACTACCACCTAGCCATCCCTTTCAAGAAATTTTCTCTTGGTTGTTGTCATCCATGTTGTACAACCAGCCCATTCCATCACCTTTATTACCACTCTAGATCTCTTCCTCACTGTCCTCTTCTTCTTCATCATTTCATAGCATGCAACATGCCCGCTTCCGGCCTGGACTCATCATTTCACGCTTCCATAGTGGTAATCGATAATTTGATAACTCTTAATTTATTTTTCTTGTTTTATTTTATATTAATTGTTACCCTTTTGCAAATGGTGTGTTTCCCCATGGACGGTTCAGCCAATCAGTTGGGGGAGGAGTTGTCATTGTAATCATATTTTTCCAAGATGCCACTATCATTATTAGCATTAACTATTCATTATTACACCATGCCGCCATTCCTTGTCAATATTTCCTTGATCAAAGCATTCATTTCCCCAAGTTGCATTATTATTGTTAAACCGCCTTTTGCATTTTACTTATCTACATCACTGTTGTTGAGCTCCAACAAGACTTGTCATAGTAAGTTTTTGAAACATGGCTAAAGGTTACCGTCCATGCCATGAACCCACCACACTGCATGGTTTAAAATAGCATGTCGAAGCATACAAAAAGTTTAAGAAGGTTGGTTGGAATGTCTATTACAAATGGCTGAAAGGGTTGGATGATAAAGTTGCACTAGAATTTTCCCTTAACTTGTGCAAACAAAAGGATACTATTAGAGGGTTAGAAATTTTAGTCACCATGGAGACCATTGTAGAAGTTTCTAGACTCCCACTGAAAGGATGGCAATATTTTCCTAAGAAGTCTAAGCATTCCATAGAGCTACAACTAATACAGAAGAGATTCATATTGCAGAGGAACTAGTCCATGGAAATGGTTGTGGGGCAGACCACCAAATTGCAATCTTTGCCAAGGCATTGGAAGGAAGTTGCCAGGTACATTATTCATTATATTACCTTTGAAGGAAGGTTTCAGTATTTTTTTTCCCAACATTTTAAATTAATGTTACATTTGTAGCAAGGGTTGTTGGTCAATATCCCATATTTTCTTTACTGTACCCTGCAACGAATATCCAAAACTGTGTGAAGTTATAAACCTCACTACTTGTCCACCATAGTGTGATAAAAATATTAATAATACATGAATTGAAGTTATTGTCTCCTCTTGGTTACTAAGACTCATTTGTCCATTCTCAAGACAATGAGGATACTGGACCCTCTGAGGAAGAGGAATCTTCCGCAAAAGGTTCCTCTACAGACAATTCTTTTGATGAAGAGTTTATCTCTAACAAGTCACCTAAGAAGACTAATGAAAAGAAAAATAAAGGAAGCCCTAGTGAATCCTATGTACAAACCCCAAAACCTGGAAGCAGAACTACTTGGAGTGCCACAAGGAGAGATGCATCGCAATCCAACAAGCCAAAACCCTCACCTCCAAATGAGAAGGGTCACGAGAAAAATAAATCCTTAGAAATACCACCCATTTTTCAATCTGGTGATAGGAAGGGAAAACAAAAATTGGATGTTTCAGCCAAATTAGATAACCTAGCCCAGGTAGCTGGTAGAGTGCTGGGTTATGAGGAAATACAGGTCTTGTATGAAGTAATGGGGAAATGAGGAAAATTCCATAGGGAGTTTAGCAGGGCCAAACACTAGAAGGAAAAAGAACAAGAATTCAAGCAACAAGCCAGTGAGTCTTGTTGTGCATGTTTTGCACACACGCCCCGCCGTAGGCAGGGACCCCTTTTTTTGCTCCCGACAGGCTGCTTTGCTCTTGTCTTGTTTTGTGTGCCCCATTTCCAAGCCCAAATTGGTCATGTGCCTTCAAACGATCAAATTCCCCTACCCAAATTCACCTGCTTGGGGTATTCAAATCCGTGGAGAAATAAAGTCCCCCATCCCCTTTCTGCCTTTTGTCTTGCTTTGGCTGTTTCGGAAACATCCGTGGACCCCTGTCAGTCTAGTTTCCACATTTTTGGCTTTGCAGACAACTTTTTGGTGGATTTGGGATGTGTTTGGGGTGTTTCAATGAACTGCCAACGTTTCTTCAAAGTTTGATTGAGTTTCGATGGTTTCAGAACTTTCCCTCCAGAATTCCCTTCCTCCTTGGCTGTTTGGAAACATCCGTGGACCCCTGTAGCTCCCGTTTCCTCATTTTTGACTTTGGGGTCACCCTTTTTTTGGATCTAGGATGTGTTTGAAGTATGTAAATAAACTGCCAAGGTTTCTTCAAAGTTTGGTTGAGTTTCGATGGTTTCAGAACTTTCCCTCCGGAATTCCCTTCCTCCTTGGCTGTTATTTGGAACATCTGTGGACCCTGCGTGCAGCCCCCATTTTCTCATTTTTTTACTTTAGAGTCCGCCGCTTTTTGGATCACGGGATGTGTTTGATGTGCTTAAATGGTACTTAAAAGGTTTAGATCAAAAGTTGGTTAAGTTTAGGTGGTTTTGCGAGACCGTCCCCCCTTTTCTTTGTTTTGGAACATCCGACGGCTACCTCCCTTCCGGCCTCCGGAGCCCAGTCCCTCCGTGGCCGTTTCCGGGGCTCCGCCTCTCCGTGGCCATTTTGGAACTTCCGGAGGCCACCTCCCTTCCGGCCTCCGGAACCCGGGTCCTCCGTGGCCGTTTCCGGGAGCCCGTCCCTCCTTGGCTGTTTTGAACATCCGGGAGTCTGTCTCCTTCCTAGCTGTTTTGAACATCCATGAGCCTCCCTTCTTCCTGGCTATTTTTAACATCTAGGAGCCCGCCTCCTTCCCGGCTATTTTGAACATCTGGGAGCCTGCCTCCTTCTCAGCTGTTTTGGCTTCCGTCCGCTGTCTACCTTCTGACTTTCTTCCACTGTCTTTCTACCCTCTGGCACTCTCACCCTTGAAGCACGCATTAATGTTTATGGTCCAAATGAGCTCCAAATATGAATATCAAGATATTTTGATGATGCATGGATTGATCTAACAGGGAATTTGTAGGTTTGACTGACATTTTCCTTAACTCATGTATAAATGCACTTACGACACTTCGTGTTTGCAGGAGTCAAGAAGCCTTCTGTAGGTCTATCAAAGAGGCCCATTGAGGGAGTTGTCCTACCCTTTTCCAAATGATGATGATTTCTAAGGAGCTTTATGCTTGGATCAGGGGCCACCAATCCATTGATGCCAATCGTCGACCGACTCGTTTGATCAAAGGAAGAACACTGCAAGCACATCAAGCAAAAGACAACTTTCAGGCAGTTTTAGCTACAGTGAAAAGGGAAATCAGCTAAATGACAAAATTGCTACAGTAACTTGCACTAGATGACAAAGCAGGGAAAAGACAAGGAATGTATTTTAAATTGCTAAGATAATGTGGGGTAGGTGAAGCCCTAACTTGTATTGAATCTGATCCACTCATTGTAATTGAATCCTAGCCATTCATTTGGGCTTTGGAAAACTATAAATAGGGGCTTGCCCCTCATTTGTAAGGGTTGGAGAATTGGTGTAAAGACATTCTGTAGCAATAGAAAGCAACATTGCATGATTTATAGGTGTTCTTTTTGAGTTTTCTCTTTATGTATGCATGGTTCACCTTAGAAGATTGCACTGGTTTTGTGCAACTGTAGGTTTCTCTTGGCCAAGCAAAACCCAGTTTAGGAAGCCTATCTACTTTAGCAGCCACCATTGTTACTGTTCATTCGTAGCTTAGGATTAGAATAGCTTTCTTAACCCTTCTCCTTTTGCTATTTCTTTTAATCCTTGGTTAGAGTAGGACCCAAAGCATCTCCATGAAGCTAAATCAGATGAACTTGATGAGTTTCAACTTGCTGTTTTGAGTGGACAGCCACTGTTCATTCACTTTCAGCACTTTGAAATTGCATTTGCAAACCCAACTTCCCATGCTTTGTAACTCATCCGTAAGACCGCCTTGTGATTCCAGCAAATCACATCAAACAACTGAAATATTCCAAGCACTGTCAAGACCTGACATTAGAGACCTTGGGATAGTGTTCTGCAATCTGATTGTGGAAGATTGTCTTTCAAGAGAGGTAGTGCACCTACGCACTACCTGTGTTGAAAAGTGCATAAAAAACACATCAACAAGTCTCTAGAAGATTCACCTAGTACTGACCCAAAAAATAAGCCAATCAAAAATCAACAGGACCAAACAAAGGATGGTAGGGTTATGACACCACCAGAAATGAATCAGGAACATGAAACTGAAAAAGTAGTGAATTCAGAGATAGAGGAATAGATTCCAGAGGAACCAATGGACAATGTTGATAACAATCCTCAAACATAGATTAGGGCAGAAATCATTGTCGGGTATGTGCAGGATCATCATGGAAAAAATAGGCCCTTAAGTGGCAAAAAATTCAGAAAAATCAGATTTAGGAAACTTGACGTAAAAATTTGAATAAGTTATCTTTGTTATTTCAAAAATGTGTAAGAATAGAATCTGTAGAAAATTGAATGTAGTTTCTAAACTACTACGTATGTTTAACAAAAAATAAATCTATTTGGTGAAAATTTGAAATTTCAATGCAGTGGTACTTAAATTTCAAGGAAAAAATAAGAAGTAGGTGTCTGTCTGACCACCCTAACCACAATAAAATGATAATATTTTTTTATAATATTTTAGATACAAGTAGAGAACTCCTGCCCCGATGTGATGCATATTTTTTTGTAATTTTTTTCCAAGTAAATAATTAATTATTATTTTTTTATTACAAATTTTTAAAAAATATAAAAACTCGTATGTCTGACCACCTTAACTTGGTCAAAACTTCATTAACTTCAAATTTTATGTTTCTTAATCCTATAATATACAAAGCATAGAATGTGACACATGATTTGGATTCAAAAAATGTGATACCATTTGAAAGCTATAGATGTTTTCAATCAGCCTATCAATCAAGACTTTAGTCATAATTTGAATAGAAAATGAATAATAATTACTTATTAAATTCAAAGTAAAGCATAATTTATATTGGTGGAAAATTGAGAATCTCCTTTAAAAACCCTTTTCGTTTCATCAATTTTGGGTAAAAAAATAGTCGTCAGCCACATACCCATCATATTGCCACTTTTTGGCCCGTCATGATCCTGCACATACCCTGTCCATAAATTAGAACTAGAGAAGCCAAAGCATGCTACACCATTTTCTTTTGACCCCCATGAGGATTAGAAGACAGATGAATTGATTGATGATGTGAATGTAACTCTTTAGAATAAAAACCCTAAAGCCAATGAGGAATTTGAGGAAGATCTTCAGGATTTGAAAGTTGAATTGGCTAAGGTACAGAAAAAAAATTAGACCTTACATGGGTTGTTACAAGAGTCCCATTCCACTATTGATTCAAAGGAAAAAAGAGATAAGTGAACTCAAGGCCAAGCTTGAAAAAATGAAAGTTTCTCAAATGTTCATCCAGGAGCATAAGGAGAAGGTCTGGGCAATGCAACAACAGTGGGTTGAGGAAATGAAGAGCACTCTTCAGAAGCTCACCACTCTACTTGGTTTGTAATCTTTGCATGAGGACATGCAAATTGTCCAACTGGAAGGAATGATGAGTGTAGAATATTCCATTATTTTTTCCATATATTTTCCTTTTTACCTTTGTTTCTATCTATATTCCTATCACCATTTTCTAAAGGAACCTAAATATTTAATAAAATGCAGAAAAGAGATTAGGATTAGTAAATTTCCAAAAATCATGATAAATTCTAATTGTTTTATGTCCAAATTTCAGGGGATAGCTAGAAGAAGATCGAAGTTGTTACAAGCATGGGAACCTTGGGGAATCGGTGGCATGCAATTAGTAATACTTTGGTATGAAAACTGATAGTTTTGTTTTAGATAATTTTTTTTGACTCTATAAGTGGCTTGCAACCCTTTTGTCACTTTATCAAATTATGTTTGTGAGTGGCCAATAGGTTGGATGAACAAACTTAGCTACTGCTGGAAGCATAATCAATCTATATAAATATGCATGTATGTTGAATAGAGATATAGAGAATTGATAAGAGACTACTTGTTTATGTTAATCACTTCGTTTTATTATTGTTGAATGAATAGCATGGAGTAGATTTTGTGATTGCAAGTCTCTAATCACCTAATAGCCAGAGAAGGTAGGGACCACTTCATTGTTATTTCATTTCTTGTCTATTATCTATTAAGCTCTTCGTTATCTATTAAGTTCTGTTATTTATTAAGTTATCTCTAGAATCTCTTTGAATGTATTTAAAGCTTTATTGGATTATTTAGTATTTGTTAGATTATATAATCAGTTAGCTGGGAGTGATAGATTACATGATTAATTAGGAATAGAAATATATTGGCGCTTGATAGAATAATTTATGAAGGTTATATTTTTGTTGGTTGCAAGGCGAACTCTATTTAATTCATTCATAGAAATATTTCTATTTCATTAAACATTTTCAATTTTGTCATTACCAACCTGTCTTCTATTCCAGAATTATTCTTTTACAGGTTCCTATCACATTTGTGATAGGAAGTCAATAATTCATACTTCTACCTTATTACATGTTATTTTAGCGTGCATTCATCAACCCTTGGTTTATGAATTGTAGCCCTTCAGCATATTGCCACAACACGGTTCAAAAGCCTACGTTCCTAGATTGACACTTTAGGATGAACTGAGGAAACCATTTCTAAAAGATTGAATCAAACCTATTTCAAGAGTAATTTAATACCGTAGTTTAATCCAATCACCATCATAACCCCATTTCCCCCTTTTCATATTGATTCCCACCTAATTTTCTTCTTTTTATTTTGGTCAACCCAACTTTTGATCATTGTATTTTTTTAATTTTGGAGTCCATTTTCATCCAAGATCTATATTTTTCATTCATTTGCATTGCATTCTAGGATTGAATCTCACTTAGTGTTGTTTAGCTTGCATTAACTTTGCATTTCATTTAAGGTTTTAGGATTGCATTTTTGGATCTCTTGAAATATGAAAAATACAAAAAAAATAATCATTTTACAGATCATTTACATAAAATTGCATCATCATTCACTTGCATTCAAAAATTGAATCAAAA